>OOFE01012987.1:6207-25338 GCA_900323365.1 Monocentris japonica | reverse complement strand
CATTAGATCATTAGATCATTAGATCGTTAGATCATTGGATCATTAGATCGTCAGATCATTGGATGTTGGAATCAGTGCATATTGCTGCTGGACTGCCAGCTACTTTGAATTGTTTGTTCTTTATAGAGTATCAGGGCTGCACAATACTAAATATCACGTTTTGGATTTTTTATGTGTAGGTGGGGATTTTACCTTGTCCACAAAGCTGTCTGGAACACTTATTTCTCTGATAAAAATAGTAGCCTCTTGGAAACAATTGTGATGAACTATGATTTATATTTTTGTTTCCAATGTTGTGCGCCCTCCAGAGACTTTGTGGTAGGACTAAATAAATAATTGATTGAGGTAGTTAAGTCCAATGCCAATTTTCAGTGTCTTTTTTTCTGCCTGTTATTACAGCAGAGTCTCCCTCGCTTTTAGGAAATCAATGTTCATTTTGATTCTTACATTATAAAATAAGAGCAGCCATTTTCATAAATTTGTACCAAAGTTGATGGACCAAGATAAACATTTTAATCGGAAAAATATCAGAACCGGTAGAAGGTTTTTACAATATAGGACCTTCACATTGTCCATGTTCTCATGTCTCGTAATCTCATGGTATAAAATTATTACATTACAGACACTTTTATCCAAAGTGACTTACAAAGGTGATAGCCAACGCTATGTGGGGCTCAAACCCACGACCCTGAGGCTAAGAGTCTCATGCTCTACCGACTAAGCTAACCGGGCCCCCATAATGTATTTAATGTAATTATACTAAATAACTCATCCACCAAATTATTATTTGGGCAATTTATTTTTGCCCAAATAATAATTTGGTGACAGCTTCTCTGACATGTATTTGTCAGAGAAGCTGTAACTGCCATGACATATGTATTGGAACCATCCAATCCAACCTTGAGCTGATTTGTGAGAAGTGATTTACTTGGGGACAGGAAACCTGATTTTGAAGGCCACTCTCTGTTTCCCAAGATGTAATCTGTCAGACTCCTGAACGGTGCCTGCCCGGGCCTGATGTATGCTGTATGTGTCATCACTCATTGAGCCTTCAGTACGCAGCCCATTTTTAACACTATATCTGTCTGTTTTGCCCAGGTCGACTCCCAGGGGAACATTTTGCTGACAACCTTGGAGATCCACAACGAGGTGGCAAGAAATGAAATCACAACCAATGTGAGCGAGACTCGCAACTCCTCCTCCATGGTGTTTGACCACTCAGGGATCCAGTACAGGAAGCAGAGTGTGCCACGCGAATCAGGCCGCCTCAGTCTGGACAAGAATGCACATCTAAAGAAAACCCGTCTGCGGAGACGATCCTCGCAACTCAAAATCAAAATCCCCGACCTCACCGATGTGAATGCCATTGACAGATGGTCACGGATAATATTTCCTTGCACCTTTTCCCTCTTCAATTTAATCTACTGGCTTTATTATGTGAATTAATGTACTGATGTTTTTTTTAAACCCCATTGTGTCTCATTCTTGTTTTTGAATGAGAAAGTACAACTTCTTTATGTGAAGAACATAACAAGGTAAAATCCTTATGGACATTTTTTTAATTCAGAGAGTGCAGACTTTCGCAAAAGAATATACACTCAACAGTGTGCATTTGTGTATGCATACTACTAAGGATTTATCTACAAACCCTTATTTTGCAAAGACTTCCATGTAAATTACAGCTCTCTGCTCTGACCTCTTGGGACATCTTAACTTACTGAATGAAAGCCCAACTTCTCCAGAAGATCTGCAGTGTTGTATATCAAAAAGGTAATTTCCAGTGCTTTATGTCAGTTATTACAACTGTAGCCATAATTTCAGCAGAGACTGTGGTCACAGTAATACAACTTAGCCCACTGAAACACAATCAGCATGCTATCACATCTGTAAGGTTTATTTATGTCAAGTTGTCCATCAATATACACATGGACAAAAGTGATCACATACATATATATAAACTCTTTGTTTCTGATCTTGAAATGATTTGGAATGAGAAAAGATTCCATTTGCCTTGGGCTTGATGCCACAACGTTTGCCACAACAAATCCTACCACAACTATTCACTTGTTCTTTTGAAGTGCTTAAGTGCTCTGACCTTGCTCCTATAGTTCACAGGGCATTCAATACTGTGTAAGGATGTCAAGAAATAACTTTGATTTTGATGTCTACAATTGGTTCTGACTAATGGACAGACACTGATGGAATCCATACCAGCATTTTATAAAATCTTCATCACTTATCTGTCATTCACAAACATCACTTTCAATTGATATGACGTGTGTGCTGCATTTGTTCATTTGCTTTCAGTATACAAAATTAGACATTAGATTTCCATCGACAAATGCACTGCTTTGGGTTTATTTCTGTGTTGCCCCTCTTATATCAGCAAATACTTCAGGCTATTCAAGCAGTTTTTAATTGATGTGTACAGTATTTGATCTATTTATTCTATTTATTGTCATTGTACTTTCAGGACTGCTGTCACACAGAACCCTGAATATTTTATTGAATTTGTAAAACATTCAATACAGTATACCGTACATGACAACTTCTTTTTTCTTCAGTCCAGTATTGACTGCACAGTGCAGTGGGGAATGAATGCAGACTCATTTCTGCCATGTCAGATTTTTCAGTCCTTCACATGGAGATTTCTAGGTTCTCACTGAAATATGATGTACATACTGTAACACTTCACATTGTCCACTCTAACATGCTTTTACACTTTACATAGGTATGCTGTCAACAATGTTTTGCTCAATGGTTGCTAGCCTCGCTGATTTGTTTTGTTAGTCTTTGCACAACATTACTTTGATCATATTTTTTCCCATATGTGTTGTAAATATAATACACAATTTCAGAGATTGTGGTTATTTTCATTCTTTTTTAAATGAGTTGCTAATCAATCCTATGAAGCACTCTAAGGGGAGAAGGATTGGGGTATATAGTACCTCCAAAACAACAACTGTTGGCTTACGCAGCGAGTGCCACACCATCTGCACTGCTTGGTTGAGGGACTAGCATTGCGTAGGAGTGACACCACCTGCCAGAAGTCCGGACAGCTGAATGACACCCATTTGCACCAGACTGACATTGCTTAGTATACCATTACAAATCACATACAGACCTCAGTGAACTGGATTGATTAAAATGATTTGTATTAAGTTTGAAAGTTTATGCTTTGCAGGGAAAGTCAATTCAATTAGATGTATAGATGTATAAATACATGCAATACACGCAATTCACATATTATTCTCATTTTGGCATCCAATTAGACAATAGAATAACCTCTGGTGCAGACAAGACTTTCATTTCTGTGATGTAGCTCATCTAGTACATAACGATAACAGACAAATGGTTTTAAAAGTTAGCTGACATTAAATACAGTTGAAGCACATTACTGTAGAAGCCCATTGCCACTGTATGTGACCCATACTAAACACATAGTCACAACTGACAAAACCCCAGTTGTAGTTTGGCATTGGTTGATTCTCAGAAAAATATTATTTGCTATATCTAATCAACACAGCAAAATCCCACTTAGTACAATAATACAAATTATTAATGAAATGAAATTGAACTCAAAGAAATGTATGTCAGAAATGTATGTTATGTTTCCATAGGAGAATGAGACTGAACCCCCATGTGCTCCAGTGGAGCTGCTCAGTGGCCAAAAAATCATCAAGAGTTCCCACTCCTCCCACATCATGTTTTCATCTGTTATATTACAATGTTTTGATAGAGATAGAGATACGATCCGCTTTGAATTGTGTGTATCAACATTAGTGAAGTCATGCCACAGTGCCTCTCAAGTGCGCAACGCTGGTACCATTTTCATGACCAGCAAGGATGACTGTATCCTTGTCCTTAATCATCCATTAGTCTTTGTCAGCATTCTTCATTTATTTTCTCAATTCCTTTTCTGCTGTATTATATTTCAACAAAGGTTAGTCATTCTAATCTCATTGGTTTCACTATGCCTGTGTGTTCCCTATTCCCTTACAGGTTAATGTTGTGATTGTGTGCAGTGTGGGATGAATGGATTGAAGATTCAGTTATGTTGTGTGATATACCTGAGCTGGAACCGCTACCATAATTCAATTCACAAATTACAGCTGATTTATAATCATACAGTTTAGATAAATGAGCAGCAGGTGTTTTGTGTTTTATGCCATACATCATCATGATGTGACAAAAGAACGCTAGATTTTATACTGAAATTGCTTTCGCTTTCATTCTCTCTGTCTCTCTCTCCCTCTTTTTTTTCACATTACCCTGAATTCTGAATTCTGCAACCTCCAGTCCTCCCTACTCTGATTAAAAGGCTGTTCTGGTGACAGATGAGATTAATCATGTAATGATTAATAATGATTGAATGAAAAAGGGATATCGTACACAGAGAAATCCCCTGTCTTTCATTCCTTGAGACCCAAGGGTAGCTCCTGACAGATCTGTACTCTTTCTTTTCTTTCATCTTTCAAAGACTAGATCAGTTTCTGATTTAGAAAAACTCTGCTCCTAGCATTTCAGGTTAGCAAGATACAGATGTATTTGGACACATTCAGGGAATATTCACTTTTAATGTGATTTCCACACATATTGCACAAATAAGTAAACACAATGTATCACATGCCGAAGTTAGCCATCAAAGACAAAAAGCATGGGATGTCCTGATTGGTCTGTTTACTTCAAAAGTCATTCACCTTCTGATTGAATAAAAATTGGAAAATGCATGTTGATTGGAGAACATCACCTGTAACTTACTGAAGAACCTACATTGGATGCACAAAATGCAATGTGTCATAAGCAGTGTTGTAGTGCTGTAAGTGAGGGTAGTGAGGGTGAAACCTGATTAAAAAATGTGTATAGCAATTACTAGCAGTCCATCTAATTTCTCTTCCCCTTTCGCTGAGCAAGTGCTGCTGGCTGTGCATAGGGATGTCCAGTGTAGTCGAACTTGACAGCCAACAGCAAGTAGAGATGTAAGCCATCAGTTGGCCGAGAAAAAAAGAAAAGATAAGCCACACTTGAAATGCTATTTAATAGTTATGTAAGATGAGAGGGCAATTAAAATAAAAGGTACCTCTTCCATAACTGTAAAAACTTTATCATCACTGCCATAGATAAGAGAAGTAACCTGACAGAGAGGGAAGCATGTACATCAGCCCCAAGAAACTATTTGTTGGTATGATCATATGTATGTAATTTTTGATAGAATTTCATATTTCAGGTAAATGTTATTTTGGAGACTAGTTGGCTGTAGGTAACAAAGGAACACTTACCACCATCAGAAACTTTTAGAAAATCATTATTTCAGGGCTACACACACCAATGAAAGCTGAACACATCTATAAAGCTTTGGCCTGTGCTATGATTTAAAGCATGGAAGAAGCCACACAAATTGTCAACCAATTACAACAGATAAAAAAAATGACTATTATAAGACAACATAACTGTTAGCACCTCAAACACACAAACCAAAAAGGCAGGCTGTGTTGAAAGTGCAATGCAACAAGACACCAAAGCAGGCAACAGATTCTGAAATGAAAACTTTTGGAGAAAAAAAAGCTTTCAGTCTACTAAAATCCCAGAGGACGCTGGACTGCCCACCCCCCTTGAAAAACACTGCTTTTAGGATTTGACTGTATTATTAGGTTATTTAGAGGCAAATTGTCAGATGGGTGGGTGAGAGAGTGTCGCTGATTACTTCCATTACAAAAAAGAATCAAGCACCACATTACAGATTTGTTCTGTAATTGACAAGTAAATCAGATCAGATGGAACAAGGCAAATAGAAACGACTCAGGGAATCTTAAAAGGAATACAGTGAGCATGGTGTAACGGTGAGATATACACAGTCGGTGCTTATTTTCAACCATGAGATAAGCACATAGCAGATTACCAAAGGGGATTCTTTTTGCATTCTTCTGCATCTGTGTCTCACCTCTGTGCCTTCAGATGCTCAGCCTCTCATCATCTACTTCAGGGCATGTGTGTACAAGAGGGGCAATAAAAACATATAAAGAAAACAAATCAGGGATGTGATTGGCCCTCTTTAAGAAAAATGCCTGTGAGGAAGATAATTAGACCAAGGTGACAATCAGTTCTTCAGATAGACAGAGTGATATTAAAACTGGAGGAGGGGGTAACAGTAGCTGCTGTGCGTGTAATCCCACAGAGTAGATGGGCCAATAAGCAAGACCAGAGGTTGCCATCATATATGATGGATCTCCAAGTTCATCAGAGAAACTCTTCATCACCAACCGAGTATATGAGCATTCGACAAAGATGTACAATATGGATCACCAACTGGCTCATATGTCCAATGGTACACTGTAAAACAGTTTTACAATTATTGTCTTTACAAAAATACAGCATGTTATAGCAATCTTAAAATATGCTGTAAATTATTCCTGCAAGTCCAAAATCTAGCAAGAGCTAAAGTAACTAACTGTAATGAACAAATAGGGTTTTGAACTGTAGTTTTTACAGTACTGCACTGCGTAACTATAGCGACGTCAATTCTATTAATAGTGCTTATTACAGTGTTTCTCAATTGATTTGGCACATTTCTTCAAACTATAGTGTAGCATAGTCACTTAATGTGTCTGACCTCATGTAAAGTGATGAATTTAATCAGCTCAAGTGTTTTTTTCAACATGTGACACCACATAGGCAGCTCACCCTCTAGCTCACAGGCGATAGGCTTAATGGAATTGTACAATCCAACATACTCTGACTCTGCAACATCTGCAAGTTATATATAGTGTGCACAATGTTTCCATTCATCACTAAAGTGTTTACAATGATCTGTGAACATAAATGTCCCATTTAAAGTTTGTGTTCAGAGAGCATTATTCTATCGGTTATAGCCCAAAGTTAACAGTGATGATGAAATCATGTTTCCACGTGAAAATGGTGGTTGAAGTGTTAAATGGTGAATGGTGAATTTCATCGGCTGAGGTGGTTTTTAAACACAAAAGATCAGCAGCTAATGCTAACCCTACCCTATAGGCAATATTGGAATCATACAATCTAATGTGTGTATAATGTACAAAAATAGTTCCATTCATCACAACATGTTTATAAGTAGAGTACAAAATGCTCTATGTGGTATCAAAAGACCTGCCAACTTAAATAATGTGTTTCGCTCTGACCTTCTTCTCTCTCACACACATCCAATCTGTCTCAGTCTCTGTCCCAGGCTATGATATATATCATCAGATCAACAACTTACTGATTATCATGGGCTCTGTATATCAAGCCATAAGGTTGTTGCTTGTTGTTAATGTACAGAGAAGCCATTCATAATTAAGAAGTTATTGATCTGATATTGCGACATCATGTCTATTTAACAATGGCCCCACCCCTTATTTCCAAGAACACTATAGAACTGTATTGCAGTGAACTGTGTGGACAGTTCCCTACAATATTGTCATATTGATACACCTATCCATCTGAACCCACACCGGCTGGGCTGCATTATGTCAAAAGTACATTTCATAGATTTATAGAAATGAAAAATGATTCAAAAATATTTAGCTATTTAGAATAAATGTGTTAATATTACCTTTTGAAGGAATATACTGCAAGAAAACATTTCATTGTGTTTCTTACCTCATTCAGATTGTATTGGACAGTGGGTATCATCATTCTTATGAATGCACAGCACTTAGTATCTTTCTTAAGATAAGTGCAATATCAGTATAGCTACTATTCTTATAATTATTACTGGTGATCAGAAGTTATGTGACATCCTAACAGTTGTGGCTGAATAAAAAAGGATCTCCCACGGCTAAGTTTCTGAAAAATAACACACTAAATAGACTAGAAAATGACAATGCGTTTTAGACATGAATTCTAACAAGAAACCAATTTGTACCGTCACTTTCTCTCACTCTGTTCTATAGACAGTGGTGCGACAATATTCATGTAGACAGATGTACAGAGCTGAATCAGGACTGGCTGTTGAATCATGCATGGTCTTATATTAATACCATGCTTAATACATGCCTGATTACCCTTTCTCTTCCCATGACATGAACCCTGCACTGATATCTCCCAAATCACACTTCATCCACTGTGTTGTAGGCTCTTTAATATCCTCTTTGCACATATAGCAATTGATTGCTTGTTATAATCAAAAAAAAGCTTTGCATGAAAAATGACTACCTTCAGTAACTTGCATTGCATCATTTTTGTAAAGTGCAACACAATAAGCACATACAAATAACCAATAGATAACAGTTATAAACTGATACCCTTCTTGGCTTGTCTCCCTGTTTTTTTGTCCCCTTTTCCCCCAATTCCCCATCAAGAGGCCTTTGCCTCTTGCCTGGCCATTGTAAATAAAGGCCTGTATTGTTAAATAAGTGTATGACATGAAACATAAGCTAACAACATAAGCTAATATTTTTCATTTCATCATTCCTCATGGTGCATGGTGTTTCCTGATGAAGGATGGGTATGGATGGGTCCAGGCTACACAAAAAACATACCAGAACACTTAGAACTACTAATGATTCACAAAATAACCACATGCACAGATACAACTAACTTTGTGGTACAATAAAATTGTTTCCATTATTTTGTCAGTTGCCTGTAGTTTGTTTTCCTTAAGTGATTAGAAAGGTTGCATTCTGTTGTATATTGACAGCCTAAGGTTGTCCCTTTTGAGATACTGTCACGCCCCCCCTTGTGTTACATGCATACGTCATTGTAATCCTCAGTCATGAGTTGAAACCGAAACTAAACACATACCCAAGTGCAATTCTCCCTGGTCTCATGTTTCCTCATTATTAGTTGTAGCACCAAGTAGTAGAATGAGTATACAACACATTCAGTTAGTCATTGATTGAAGACTTTATATCAAAGTGAAAGAGACAAATAATACATAAAAGGGGGTTATGTGATTTTGGAGAGGACTATGTGCACGTGAGCCTTGACCAACTAAAAACACAAAAATGTCACAGAATGCTTGAGATGAAATGTTTGATTAAAAGAAATTGCACTGCACAAAGTAAATGGAGATGTTCGCTCTCTGAGCCACAGTGCCTATTACCAGGATCTCAGTTTTATCTTTGCTTAGTTGTAAAGTTATGACATTGGTTTATATCCTTGATACCGTGCATTAAAGAGCTTGCAGGACTCAAGTGAGAGTGCTATGTAGGTTTGGGTGTCATCAGTGTACGGATGGAAATTATTATATTTCCTCATCAGACTACCCAAAAGGAGGACATGCAAATCAAACAGGAGAGGGCCTGAGGAAATACACGTTATGTCCACTGGGTCAGACATACAGTTACCCAAACTAACATAGAATTTTCTCCCAGTTGGATTTAAACCAATTTAGAACTGCACCAGATAGACCAATCCACATATGAAGTCTATCAAGCAGAATTTCATGATCAACTATGTCAAATTAGGCATTTAGGTCCAGAGGCGCTTAAACAGAAAGCTTATTGGAATCACTGACCACCTTCACAAGTGCAGTGTCTGTGCTGTGCTGGGCACAGAACTCAGATTGGTTATGTGTGTTCCCCGATAATCACTTAGCTGCTTGAAGACCACTTTTTCCAAGTATTTTGCCCAGGAAAGATAGGTTCAATTGTCCCTGCAATTATTAAATACTGAAGGATCAAGGTTCATGACCAGTTTTCTTTCTTCTGGGATAAGCATACCCACTTTATCTAGGAACATAGATAGATGTTTGAGACAGGCATGACTTGTACCCTTACAGCATACTGAGTCGTAGGCTGGTAGCCAGTCTGTGAGGCTTAGTTACACTAGGGATGTGGAGTCTGTCAGTTCCGATAGTATAATTCACCAGATGGAGACCGTGTCCCTCCCTATTTACGAGTTACCAGAATAACCTCATCCACATGGATCAGACTATTAGTCTGTTTTAGCCAAAAAGTGTGGCCCAACATTTCACTATATCACTATATCCATAACACTATATCCCTCTCTCTCTGTCTCTCACGTATCCCAATACAATCATCTACAATAAATCGATGTAATCTAACTGAAATTAAACCTACCTGTGCGGTTGTGGATCCACCCAATAACCTCAGCAGTATTGAGTACCTTTCATAAATATTAGATCACTCTCAAATAAGGCCTTGTTGATCAATGATCGAATAAGGAAGCATAGTATTGATAATATGGGATTGATATTTGACTGAAGACAAATTCTTTTTTTTACCCTTAAATGAGGCCTCTCCATCTAATCACACCAGGTCTCATGTGGTTCACACGTCCAAAAAAGGTATGAGTGTCGCACTAATCTTTAATTTCGACATTAGCCTTAATCCTAATTCCAAAATCAAGCTCCTGTTGTGCGAGATGCTTATTATGTGTCTCTCCATATCAACTAATAACTTTAGCCACATGGGTGTTGTCCCACAGCCATTCCATTTAGATCTATGTACCGCCCACCGGGACCCTATTCACATTTCTTAGATGAACTTGGACTTCCTTGTTGACCTGGACCGACTCACTCATCGACGCGTGTTGCTTTACACAATTTGTTTATGAATCTGACTCACACTAATGGTAATACTACCCTTGATTTGGTCCTTGCCTGCAGTATTGCTGTCTCCCCTTACCCACCAGTATTATCAGACCTCATTAAATTCCTAGTCAAACTACCGTGTCATCAAACTTTATCAATACTCATAGCAGTCGCCGTATAAATGCCACTACAGTTGCAAAACTGCAGATCTCCTGCATACATCCTTCAGAGTGACCTCCTTGATAATTCTACAAATTAATTAAAGGTGTGAGACCACCTCCTTACTCTTTGACTCTCCTTAGAAGCCTGCTCTAAATTAGTGCTTGCCTCAAAATTCACCACGTGTTTCAACCCTCTCCCTTCCATTATTAGGACCCCCAATGCGTAATGTTGTTAACGCCTCACTTTCTACTGGTGTCGTGCCTTCTGCCTTTAGAATATGACACTCCAAAGTCTGTGGACAAATTGGGAAGCAGCTCAGCAAACTTCAGAGTTGTCTCTTGGTGAGTGATAAATAGTAAGAAGCAATACAGATACATCACATTTTGAAATAATAGCTATTATGAAGCTTTATCGAGGTGACAGCCTCCTCTAGAGGAAGGCAGCGAGATCTTTAAAGATTTACCTTTAGTATTTATAAACATACAAGATGCTTAATTGTTTTGTATAAGTAAATCCCTTTCTGTGATTGGCTTATGACTCTTCAAGTAGGTGTCATGCCAAAGGTGCCTCTTCAAACTGTGATGTGGAATTAGCTGTTTAGGTCCTGCTTTGAAAAACAATAGAACCATAGTGGTGGACTTGAAAATCAGGTCTGCACAGCACTGCATCCAAGTAAAGAGAATAAGAACATATCAGGCAGACACAGATGTTTTCAATAGCAACTGCCCAGGACTGAAATAATTGATTTGAGTGGATTTCATTCAATAAGCATTATTAAATTGCAGATCACATTATGAATTTACCATTTATACAGCAATAGAAGGGCAAACAAAACTGGTACATTCACCCAGAGGATACATATTGGGCGTCACATCACCCATTCCTACTTCCAGACTGGAGGACAGACTACGGTAAACAACATGCTCCAAATGCAGCTGGCAATGACAATGGTACAAGTTAGATATCTTCTGATGATTGAAAACTTTTATTCCATATCCAGCATATGGCTCAATCACAACATGAGAAACAAAACACAAAATAAATGTTCTGTACCTACATTAAACAATTTCCTGACAATTACAAATGGCCTACTTAGAACACTTATTTCTCTTGTTTCTGTTTCAAATGCCAAAGATTTTAGGATCATTTACTTCATTTTGTCATTCAGAATGATATTCATCTCATTTCCCCACTGCAGTGTGGATACATTTGTGATATGCAGACTTCTACACAGCAAAGGTTAACCTGCAACATGTGTTTTTCCCTCTATATCAGCATGTTGTGAAAAACATGCTTATTATCCTGAAAAAATAAAGTGAAATGGAGTGGAATAAAAAGCTAATGTGCAATGCAGCAAACTGCTTTTGCGGAGTTGGTGTTTGTGAGCACTCAGAGCACAACAATATCAGTGGTTTTCAAGTTTCCATCAACTTCAAACATGGAGTTGAGAAAGGCTTGGTAAGCAGTTAGTACGCTCCAGAAAGCTAGCCATTAGTTCAAGGTCAGTAGCTAACATTGCACAATGCACAATGTTGGTAGATTTTTTATTTTCACAAGTTGATGAAGCATGGAAGATAATCATGATAGAATTTATATTGTCTCATACTTGATTACAGGAAAGACAATTTCTGTTACAGTTAATTGTTACACAGTGACACACAAGTCACCAATTTGCATCCAAATCCCTTTCTTGCATGTAGGACAGGGCAGTGATCATTTATCCAAATCCATTGGTGCTCATATTGATTTGTTGTAAAATTGTGTCATTGTTTTTGCATGGTGAAAATGTCATTCTTGTTCTGTTGCATAAAGAAGTGACAGGAGGTACTGACAGCAAGCCCTGAGTTGTCATTTCACGAGCAATATTCATTGACATCACCCTTCTACCCCGCTGCTATTGTGATTTATGTCCGCTCCCTTTATCTTTATACTTGATTAGATATCCCTTAGTGGAGATCTGTGAACCTTTGGGGATTTTGCTGTGCATTTTGATCAGTCTTTGGCAAGCACAATGCCTCAGCTTTTCACTGCATCTATTACATCGCCTCCAATCTCTCAGCCACTTTTAAAGATACAATCATCATTAAAATCAGTAATAATGCCTGAGTCTCCCAGGCTTAATCACAGTGTACCCATGTACACTAAGAGCCACTTCAGTTAGTAGGAAGAAATGAACACTCGCCTTTTCTAACCAGATATCCAGATATACTACAGATTTGCTCTCCTGTCATCCATATTGTAAATATACAACATAAGATGTCTGGATAACGTTAAATACATAGAACAGCTATCCTACCTTTAACTGTCAGCATTATAGCAGTCACCCAACTAAGGGAAGTAATCTCTGTACAACACTCAGCCTTAAAGGACTACACTGACTTTTTCCCACCGCAGGAACCTGAACCTTTGGGTACTTTTTTGAGCAGGAACCTTCTTAGCAGGAACCTTTTTAGTTCCCCAAAAGAGTTCGAGGTTGCTTTACGGGTTCGAGCATTTAACATACTGTGTGCTAACATGTTCGTATGTGCACAGGATAGAGATATCTACTAGAGCCACAAGAGATGATGCTGGTGGTGCTCCTATCGTAACATGTAAAACGTAATTCGACCAACGAGCCAATTTCCCAAAAAGTCAGTGTAGTCCTTCAACCCTGCATGTAATGATGCATAGATCATTGTAATAGCTCTAAATAATATTAGCTCTATGATGCTCCAATAGCTTGGCATACTCTATCGCAGCTGGCATGATGCCCAGAAACCCTTTAAATTAATGAGGTAACTGTACACATACAGTATTCATCTGATCTCTCTGTGATACAGCACACCCTTATCCTGCCTCATGACTTGGCTGCAGGGTTAGCTTTGCACAAATCTAAAAGGCAGACGAAAATCTAGAGTTCTTTGCTGCTGGATGACAAAAGTTCAACATTGAGATGAAGCCTACACTACACAAATTCAAAACTGTGAATCAGATTTTACAAATGTCAATTATCAGTTTAAGGTTTGCATCTGGACCAGGGGTTGAGGAAGTCGTGCTTCATTATAAGCTTATTCTGTACACAGTTATTTGTAATGATAAAATCCAGTGTGGAAAATGAAACCTCCAAATGAAATTCATACATTTTTGAATGGATATGAAGGGCACAATGATGTGGAGAGACCACGCAGACAAAATTGATGTGAATAGATGTCAGCCCTTAATGGTTTGCGTCTCTTAACGGCTACATCCTACTGGCAGAGCCTCGTTTCTCCTCCCTTCTCCTCTGAGTTGTCCAAACCAAACCCACTCTTATAGAGGTTACTGTTCCAGTAGAACACTGCTCCCTCTGAGGCAGTGCATACAGCAAACTAAGAGGCTTGATGTTAGACGTGTGGGGAAACTAAAACACAGCTCCCTTATGGAGAACTGTAGACAGCGGGGGTTGCTTTTTTTGTATTTTTCCTATGCTGGATCACTTGCTCTATACTCATGACATACATGAAGAACTCGTAGAACAAAGCTGCATTCCCCTGAGGCGATAACCCGGCCTCTATGTGCCCCCAGTGGAAGTTAATGTCAACAAAGATATAACTTTCACTGGTGCCTGAATGATTGCCCCTACAAATCAGTCACTGAAGTCCCTATCCAGGAACGCTGAGCGTTATACTTATGGATCTGCACATATGATAGACATTATACTTAAGGATCTGTATATATTAAAAACAAAAAATATATTTTTTCACACAGCTGGAATCATTTATGTGTTTTTGCTTGTTTGACACTATCCTGGATCCCCAGTCATGGCATGGGAGCTTGGTCCCTGGTCTCCATCTATTAAAAAGGCTAAGCCTCCATTTATCCCTGAGGGCCAGGACTCTCCTTTGTGTGACACTTCATCTTTAATATCCTTATTCATCCAGCCATGCTTTGGTTTGTGCAGGCTCTCTACATTACATGACATAACGCAGCATAGAGAATATACCACATCACCCAGAGTTTTTTTTCTGCTAAGTGTGTCAAAAAACTATATGTTCTTTTCCTTTCCTCCCTTACTATGACTTGTCTCCTACCAGGAAATGAGGAAAGGAAGGGAGGAGAGGAGAAGAGAAGAAATAGGGTGGAGGAGTGAGGAAAATTACAGGATATGCCCTTTGGCTCATAGGTGCCAATAAATGTTCTCTAAAAGGAGAGAACAGTTTGAAAATATTTTATTACAATGTGTATCAATATGAAGGCTTCACTAGATTTACTTCTGGATAGCTTGTTCTGGATAGTGCTGTCACTATTTTGTGCATTTACTTAATGCTATTCAGACACAGTGCTTGTTAAAATGTGGAAGTATTGCAACAAAATAAAAAATAAGTGTACAGAAGAAGCCTTATGAAAAGGGGGATATAATAATCCTTGGCTCCTCCACAATAAAGTATTTCAACAAAGCATGTCCTTTGTTGGACTGTGGATGATGCCATTAAGTCTTCTGGGCCTATCCCATAGTACATCTTGGATTTACATTCACAAGAATTTTTTTTGTTTGAAAAATATGTGCAGTTATAAAATAAAACCTGATATATTCTCTATGACTGCTTGCTTACTGACTGCAAAACCTGAATGCTCTGAAATTTCTCGTGGTCAACGTCTGCATTGTCGTTCTCACATTGCCGACTGCATGTGTGTGGATCATTTGTTGGGTGAATTCATGGATCTAACTTCACAATCCATTCTAAAAAGAGAGCAGAATTATAAAAGCTAGGAACATATTTGGGTGGTGATGTATGCATGTTGCATGACCATTTTGCAATTATGAAATTCATAGCCACACACTGCAGTTTGTCAGCCATTTATTTCCTCTGCATTCATGTTTCTCTCTGGATAGTAGTGTCTACATCCCTTCTAGAGATGGGTCTTTGTGAATATGATACGATTGTTGTTGTTGAACGGTTATTTTGTGATGAACAAAGTGAACCTAGTATATTATGATAAAAAAAAACAGAAAATTGACTAGAAACTAGAAATAATAGTTTTCAGTAAAAAGTTGGGTATCATTTCGAGTGGACTCGTGGACAGTCTTATATGTGATACAATATCCAGGTTTTTGCAGAGAAATTGGACTAAAGTGATTAAGTAAGTCCAGGTAAATGGAGGGGATTTCAACACAAGTAAGGTGGAGTTATCTTGGGTCTAAGGATAAAACGTTTTCACAGTTGGCAGTGGAAGAAGCAGAAACACCAGTATGAGCAGGGTTTATAATGACACAAGTTGTGCTAAATAGAAACCTAGAGTTGTGCTGATTGGCAGAAATTAGATGGACATGCAGTTTAGTGCTTTTGCACCTACGTTCAGCTCTTCTGCATTCCCTTTTTAGGCAACGGGTGCTGTCATTTAACCACAGGGATGTTCTCACAGAATGTTTCAGCTTCGAAAGGAGCAGCAGCATTTACAGACAGACAGAAGGGAACAAATGGTTAAAGCAGTTCAACAAATTAGCTGCATGGGAAAAATGAGGCATGTTTTTGCTTAGATTTTCAACAGGAACCACTGTGTTCAGTAAAGACGCAAGAACATACAGTGTGCGTCTGCACTTTAGGAGTGGTTTGTAATACATTTAAAAAAATAATACATAGATGGTCTAAAACCATGACCGTGGTTATGAGTTGGTCACATGTTGAGTGGAATCAATTAAAAAATCAGCAACAAAACCGAGCAGTTATCAATATGGATATCAAAATCGCCTGCAATGTTGACTTTGTCATAGTTCAGCCACTGTTCAGTTCACCACTGAAAATAAAAACATAATCTTTAACATGAGCACTATTCCAAATTATATAATATCACATATGAATACCATTGAATACCAAATACCTTCCATCACTCTCCTCGCTTCTCTTCCTTCCCTCGTCTTCTCCCAGTTATTTTCTGTAAGGAAACAAGAGGTTGTGAAAGGAGGAGGAGGAAAGGGGCAGTATTGAAAAGTTTGGGGAGGCACATCGTATTTCTACACATGTAGGAGGGGGAACAGTGCACTGATGAAAGCAGCATAGGCCATGCACCACAATCTGGTAATTGCATAATGCTTTTGATTGATCACCTTGGTCAAATCTTAGCATCCATTCACTGACCCTGTCTAGGAGCATGAATTCTCCGGTCATTACATACACATTCACAATGGAAAGCTTCCATCATCTGTATGTCATGCAGTGGTATTGTTCTCTGCTATTTTATGTTAGATAAACCATACATTCGCTCTATGACTATGTTGTCCATCCATTTCTTTGGAGCACAATGAATACATTTTAGCAAATAACATGTTTTGTTTCAGGTTCACTCATCAACAGTCAATTGCTTACAGTGTTGACCGGGGTTGTTGTGACTCCTCAATTCATAATCAAGTGTATGTTTTTAACATAACAGGATTTGTGAATGAATGAAGAATGAAGAAGAATGAAATGAAGTGGACTCAAACAGCAACAACATACAGACAACATTACAAATGTAACATTTTTTTTTACAAAGTATATTAATTAGCCAATCAAAGGACAGTTATTGTTGATTATTGGAACAATATTCAGCTACATCAATTTGAACCTAATCAGGGTGGGGGTGAGTGCCAGGGGTGCCAGTACTACTTTGCCTTCACTCAGTTTATATAAAATAGACTATTATCTTCAGATTAACCAGAAGATTAACATGGTGATATATCATAGAGGCAAATAAGGCAATAGCATTTGTTATAGAAACACAGTTCCAGAGTATTAGAGTCTATATGCAATATAATTCTCTTCTCAGAATTTAATTAACCACTGTGTTCTTCGCTGCAGTGTATTTATTGTTGCTCTAAAGAAACATAAAGATATGAAAGTAATGGAATGGGTCTTTAGTCATTCTTTGAGGTAGAGCAAATACATGTTGTTCATCAAATTATAGCAGGTTGGTGAGGTCCAAATAACTAGGATGGGTTCATTCTCACACCTCAAAATTTAAACCAAATTCACAATGAGATTTTTTTTAACTTGACACTTGGAGCACTGTAGAATCCCTCCAAAATGTTGAAAATAAGGGCACAAACTTGCAAAGTCAATCATACATTGTTGTTACAACCCACAGCTAGTGGGTGTGACTCACAAACCTCATTAACAGATCAATAGTTGACTGATGACTGTGTATATTTTGTTGGACATTCTGGATCACAATTATCACAATTAGTCGCTTCTGTGATGGTGGTGTAGAGTGGCCATTTTCTCATCTTAGAGAACAGGACAGGTACAAATAAAAAGTCTCAATCTCTCTCTCTCTCTCTCTCTCTCTCACTCTCTCTCACTCTCTCTCTTTCTCTGTCTCAGTCTAACTTTCTTTCATGTAGAACTACTGTGATACAGATAAATACAGATGTGTATATCTTGCAGTTGAAATAAAAAGAGGTGACTCTTTTTGGGCAATTCAGTTTTGAGAATCATCATCTGTTTGAAAGGAGTTGTCTTCCTTTAGCTCATCTGTTTTGATTGGCATGTATCCACCACTGAATCATTGATTAAAGGGTCATATTGTGGCTCTAGATTCCTGTGTGGTGTAATTAAAAGTGACTTACCCTCTGGCAGAATGTGCCAATTGTTTATGCAAGATCTTTCTCTGCATGATTTCCCCGAGCCCTTCCAGCCGCACACTTCTGCAGATTTAGCAAAAATGTCTCCATTTTGTGGGAAAATTTATCAAATCAATTATTGAGTTAATTACTTTGATTTATTTGGGCTTCTGCACAGAGAACTTTCAAATACATTATACATTCAGGAGGCAGTCAACTAAATCCTTTGATAACCAGATCATGCACAGTAGAGAGTGACTGCTGTTTTTCATGTGCTATGGATCAACAGTAATAACAAAACAGATGCATTGTGTATAATTAACCGGGTTTTAATGAAAAAAGAAACTAAACGTTTTCTTCTTTTCTTAAAAAAATGGTTCACAAGCATTGATAAAAATCATTGGTTATCAGCATCTATATTCCTAATAACTCTAATAAGCATTGAAACAGTGTGTCAAGTCACATTTAATTTCAAAATCTAGACTTTCTTTCACTTCTATCAATCACTTTATTTAGCATATCTCTTTGGTGGCCACGTCATTTTAATCTCACAAAAATGTCTCGAAACAAATGGTTAAGTCTTTAAAACTGTACATTTCCCAGTCTCTACTCCCCTGTTTGTATCACATCACTCCTCATTCTCCGAAATTCTCTTCCATTAAATGAATGGAAACAGAGGGTTCTCAGTCATAGCTGAGGGATATACTTATTTTAAACTCATCTACATCTAAATGGCAAGATGGGTCTTTATTTAAGCAGACCAGTATCCATTTCATAAACTCTCAGGAAAAATGTTCAATCAATGTGCTTTCCTATTACACACCAATCAGATTCCAAATTCTTTGGTAGTGGTTTCTGGCAGAGTAGTTTCCAGTGGACAACATCACAATAATCCAGACTCTCG
>OOFE01012986.1:46397-57830 GCA_900323365.1 Monocentris japonica | reverse complement strand
CTTCCTACATGCAGTAACATCTGTGGCTCGACAGTTAAGTTATGGCCACTGAGCAGACACCCGTGGGTGCCGCACCAGGTGGCCAGGCTCCCATAGGAAAACACAAGAATTATTTCTCGACTCATCTGTGTTCTCAGACACCGCCGAGCATAACAACAACCCCTCGCTCGTTCACTGTCTCACTCCATCTCTCTCTTTCTCCCCTTCCCTCTTGCATTTTCTGTGGCACTCTCTTTCACTGACTTCATTCATCTCTTCATTCATTCTCCATCTTTGTCTGTCATTGCTTTCTTGAAAGCGCTCCCCGTCGTTCTGTATTCCTCAAGCCTGCTGTCACTCCCATCACTTTTCAGTCAATCTTTCATGCCCTTTACCCCACACTCACCCAGAGCGCCTAACAAATGGTAGAAAAAAGCAGTGATGTAGTGGTAAATTATGTGAAATGCTAATTCCGGGCGCTTTCATGACGAGCGTCTTGGTAACCAACAGTAAGACATAGTGGTTAAACTGAGCTTAGGTGGGTTGACTCTCTACTGCCTCCCTGGAAATAAATGCATCTCCTCTTGGTTCCCTTCCCTCCCTCCAGGTCAGTTTCTGCTGGAGCAGTCTCGTCTCGGGGAGGCAGCGGAGATGGCGGAGAGAGCGGCAGAGCTGGACAGCTCGGAGTTTGATGTGGTCTTCAGTGCTGCCCACATGCTCAGGTTGGCAAGACGGCTGAATAAAACTCTTTCCATACCACAACACCAACAACCAATCTGGAATGCTTGCAAATGGAGTTCCCCTACTTTACAAAAGCATTTTTCCACATCAATTGTTCCTCACAAGATTTATAAAACAGAATGAAAAGATATGAATCAGTGTTGAGGTTTTGAAACCGGCTCTATTGACACAGTTTGCTGCTGTGCTAATTCACCATTCAAGGGCTTGTTGTGTACCACCTTATGCTACTGAATGCTACCATCTTTTCAATTTAAGTTACTCGAACATATATACTAGTAAAGGTCCTTTACATGGAAATAGCTGCTATAAATCTATTATATATAACACATATAAAGACCAGTATAGTTTAAGTTCATCATAGTGCTTTGGTCCATGGCTTGTAAAGAACTCAAGCCACTGGAGAATTTTCCTCTAAAGTTTGGCAGACGCGTGCACAGACAGCATATTAGTATTAAAATGTTTTAAAAAAGGACTGCAAATCCCCTCTGCTCCCTGCAACTCAAAGAAATATTGGAAGCAATGTGCCTTAATTCCTTTTTGCTCTACATGACTGGAAAAGCCATTACCGCTCTCTAGCATCTTCCATCTTAATGCAGCGCTACAGAGGATTTGTTAAAAGTTAAGAAGTCTCAGAGCTTGGCCAAGGTTTGCGCTTGGAAAGCAGGAGTAAATCTAAGTGACAGATCAGGTTATTTTCAGCCGAGACCCACTGTGACATATTCAAACCGATTAAGCTTGTCACGGACCTCACTTAAGTTATTGTGACACAGACCTGTCGTTAGCTGGATTTAAAGCTAAAGCTGCTCCACTGATTATGGCAAACTTTGTGAAGGTTGTGACAGTACAACTTCAGAAATGTTCCCTTGACGACACTGAACATAAAAGGCTCGTTGGTGTCTAGCTTGGGGAGAGATTATTTCATGTTCACAAACATTGACTGCACTATCCAGGACTCTACAAATGACGTGACAGTTCTGTTTGATGTCAGATGTCCCTTTCAAATGTTCTGCAAAAGGTGCCATGTTTTAGGCCTGCTCTACATCCTTGGTGTTTTTTTTAATGAGCCACGTTTTGTCATTGTAGTCTTGAAAATTAAGTGCTGGGGCTGTGCTTCCCTTTAGGTTTCATAACAATGCACTCTCCACAGTTGCTTTACAGTATATCTAAAGGGGCAGTTTTATTTTTTTTATTTTTGGAAAGAGAAAGAATGCTCTTACCTTTATGTAGCTGATCCCTATCTTTGAAGAGCATATCGAGGGCTTGGAGCCAGAGGGGCGCAAGTAGGTTTTTGCAAACTTTACAGAAGAGCTAAAACAAAAAAGTGGACCTAACTTTGATCAGCTGTTGTAAATATCTTTTGATAATGATGTCATCACATAAATACATAAATAAAGAGATACTTACACTGGCTCCAAGCCATCAATATCAAATCTGATTCCCAGACTCTCCAGCACTTGACCAAACCAAAGATCCAGGAAGATGACTCTCTTAAACAGACTATGAAAAGTCAGTTGTGAATTTGGGTTAAAAATGCTGCCTGTATTCCGAAGGCGTATTTTACTCAACAGAGACGTATCTGCTTGAAACACAGCCTTATAAATATGAATTATCATGTCTGGCAATAACGGTCTCCTTGATTTAATTACCTTTGGCACAGCAAGTCCACGTCATGTACTCATGTGCCATGTACTGCATACAAATGTATAGAGCAAATGAATTATCAGTATGTTACGTACCTGGCTGTGCCGTGTTGGGGAAGACTGACTGGTGGAATATCACCTTCGTCTCTACTTTCCCTTCCACACTGGTGAATAATAAAAATAATAGAAAGTTAATGAATTAAGTTGATTCATGTATGGCTCCCTGATAATCTGTGTGTAATGTAGCCATGCTATGAACCTGACATTCAAAATATTAACTAAAATCAAAATGGAGGTATTAATTATTGCTTACAACAATGAATGTAGTTAATAATTAATTTTTACAATGATTAACAACAATTACAGTTAATTTGTGTAATTAATAGTACAATAATAAATCCTTACAATGATTAATAATACATTTGTATTATTAAAATATAGATTAACTATAATGAATATAACATTAATTATTGTATTAATTATGTGCCCATCTTTCATTCTCCCTCCTTTTTCTCTCCAGACAGGCCAGCCTAAATGAGGCAGCAGAGCGGCAATATGAGCGTGCAGCCAGCCTGAGACCAGATGTAAGTACCTGTATCACCTCACATCATACTCTGACGCTACTTTATAGCAATATTGTAGCAATATTGTTATTGGCAAAAACTGATGCGGATGAATACAAAATATTAACTTCTGTGCATGGCTTTGGACTGGTGCCTCGCTGTGCTAATTCAAATACAAAAACCCCAATGATAGAAAACGACGACCATTTTCTGATTTTAAGATTATCCATTCAATTTCAAAGTGAATGCTTTATCATGTTAATACAGTGTGACAGACAGAGCCTCGTGGTATAGCAGGTCTCTCTCTGTCAGCATATGCGGTTGAGGAAGTCGGGGTTCTCCTCTCTGCTGCCTAGTATCAATCAGTCACTTCAAAGGAAAAGGGCACGTGGACTCGTCTGGGAGAGGTAATTTAGAGTCATAGGAACCCCTGTGTTTTTAGACAGGACCTAGATCGGGCTTCCTGCAGTCATTTGTCATGTTAGTCTGTTTGGTGACTGTGTGCTCTGTGACTTATGTTGCCATTTCAGTCTGCAGAAAGGTTTTGACTTTCATCTTCATGCAAAGCCACAATGGAGCAGCCAGTGTTATATTTCAACAGCCACAGGAATCTGAATAGTATCTGTGCCTTTTTAGATAAGGTTTTGGCTGTGTTTATCTTATGAAAGTCCTAGAAAGCATGTACAATTTAACTTAAATGTAGAGTGATTGCCTACAAATCAGACTGAAAACTACTCAATTTGTAGCCTTTTAACCAAAGTTTTACAACACCAGTCAAATGCTGTTCCTGGTTGTCCATTTAAGTGTGGAAAAGCTGTGTTTTTTTATCCTACACAAATTACTAGTTATACTTGTTATTCGTTTTGATTCAGAAAGAGTCTGAAAGCCCTAGTGTGCACATTCAGGGTTGTCTTGTCAATTGTCAAGAGTAAAGCACCTCTTGTCTTTGACATTTTCCCTGCACGTGTCTGCTTAGTGAATGACAGGATCTCAAATACCAACTTAATCCAATAGCTTTCAGGTCAAGAAAGATTCAATGCTGGTCATGCTAAGAAAGACAATAATTATGTGCCTTCAGAGAAAGATTGGAAAGAGTTTTTCATTTCATACACTGATAGACTGAAATGCTTTATTGTTTGCACCACTTGAATGGAGGTTCATCTCATAATATAATGCCAGTTCATTTCTATTCTTAGCAGAATAGGCCACGTTTACTGATCAACTGGGCAAATGACATTAAAGCAAAGCTGGCAATACTGCAAACAATGCAGTCATTCAGCGTTTACGTGCTCGTTGGTTCCTACCAATCAAGAAAAACCATCGATGAAGACTGAGCTCACTTTTGAATCTAACACAATATGATAATGATAAACATGGGGTAGGACCCACCTCAGATGCTCAACACTCATTTTTATCTTTTTGAAAAGGATAGGAGGGAGATGCTAAAGGTCAAGAGCTTGCATCCCTTTCTTCACCCATCTCAATGCATATGTATTACAGACAGACCAACCCAACGACACAAATCACCGTCTCAGCCCAAAGAGAGTGGAGTTGGCGATTTACTTTCTGGCTGCCCTCTTGTATACACAGGACACATGTAAACAGGGCTCCATTTCTAATGTTCTCTGGTCCCTTTGCCATGATTTAGTCCAGAGTGTGTACTGTATATCACCCCGTTGTTTACAGTGACAGAGGACCTTCATTTATCTAGCTTAGCATGTCTCGGCTGCTAACACGTGGTTCCTGCATTGTACAGAAAGCAGAACATGTAAAGTATAAGTCTGAACTGCCGTAACGCTGCATGATTCATTCTGCAGTGTCTTAAAATCTGAGCTATTCAAACTCATCAAGCATTCATTTGTTGCATTAAGTGAGACAAACAACCGGCCACTTAAAAGCTAGCCGAACTCTACTTGAGAAATGGAATGTAAACAAGTGAAATATCAGCGTTAAGACAAGGCCAACAGTGTTTGGGGAAAGTAAAACTGTGTACTAGTTGCCAAGAGGCTAACCATATGTCATGCAGTCAGGGAATAAGTCCCATCTGGGGGATGAGGTGCAGAGGAGGTGAGGATGAGATGTCGGGTGTGTTTAGTTGTGGCTTGCTGAGAGTTCAGTCCATGACCTTGGGTTTGGAGATTCCTACGCCTGATGCTCTGGTTACGGCCAGGTGGTTTCACTTTGTCACTTCAAAAGCGGCAACTTGATTAAACAGGACTCCTTAAACACACTGCTACTCTGGTTCCTGGGTCGATATCATAAAACATACTTGCACACACACACACACACATCACACTGAGCTAGTTCCTGGTTCGAACTGTAGCTCTGGGCAAAACAAGTAAACCCCTCTGATCTAGCTTCAGCTTTAGCGTAGCTGACATGAAGGAGAGACTTTCATTGAACAACAGGCTTGAAGGCATAACCCTCTTCAACTCCCAGGAATCAAGTACAAAGTGGGGGCTAAACCGAACCACTGCTAGCAACAAGGCATGCAACCAAACATTCATCATTAACAGTAATCCTCCCTCCAAACTTTCAAAAATTAATTTCTCAAGGTCATTTCACCATGGTGCTGTCAAAGGACACGGCGTGAAATTTGCCCATGTCTGCTACTGTGAGGTCACATGGGGGCTAATTTAATGCATATTTGATTTTCTTAGCCTTAAGCAAATTTCACCAGAAGCTCCTGCTTTAATCCACCACAGGAAACCTGGCAATCTTCCTGAAATATGTCTCACATAGGGCTGAGAAGGGCTAGCTTAAAAATAGAATACCAAAATAGAAAAATTCAAGGACAAACAGTACCCACAGTTGCTTCACTGAAGTGCCACAAGTGCAGTAATCCTGTAAGTCAACACCCTAATATCTGACATATCTCACCATAAGAGCGTTATGTCCCAGTAATGTTTTTACTGTGGTGACATATCAAGCTCGCTCTGGATCCCCTTCTACTGATTTTCCCTGATTTTCTCCTGATTTTACATCGTTTCTTTGCCTTCTCCCAGTACCCAGCTGCTCTGATGAACCTCGGTGCCATACTTCACCTGAATGGGAAACTTCCAGAAGCCGAGGCCAACTACCTGCGAGCACTGCAGCTCAAACCTGACGACATCATTACCCAGTCCAACCTGCGGAAGCTGTGGAATATCATGGAGAGGCAGGGACTCAGGACTAAGCATGGGCTTAATACCCAAAAGGGAGACCTTTGAACTGAGAGAGGTGCTAAAGTTTCCTAAGTGAATATGAAGTATCCTCCAGGAAATGGAGCAAAAGGAGACCAGTTATGTGGTTGTAGGATATCAAAAAGCTGGAAGCTAAAAGCTATCTGTTCAAGGCAGGAAAGATGAGGTCTCTATGGAATGGTGGCCTGTTATCCCTGTGGAAGAAGGTTTGAGGGTGGCATGTTTGGGATTTGATGGTCAAAATGCAGGTTCTGCCCTGTGGTGCCACCAATGCAGTATGGTGAGTCAAATGAGTAGGCCTAATGTCACCTTCATAATAAGATGTTCTAATGTGACAGTCAGTTGTTAACGATACACTGAAGTCACAGGCAAGTAAAAGGTCTTGAGACCAATGCCTGGGGGGGGTGATAAGGATTTATGTCTCTGAGCTGATTTTAAATTTAATTGACATTAAAAAGTCAACTCCCAATTCTGGGTAGTTAGAGCACTTAATCTGAATGAGGATGTAGCGATGGTATCGAAATAATAATTCCAGCAAAATGTGTTTTCATGTTTTCAATGCTGTTCGGTGCATGAATATCGTTTTGTCAGTCTTTACGCCAACTTCATTCACATAAATAATGAAAAATAAAATCCCTAGTCATCAACTATCCTCAGGGTGATCGAACCTTGAACTTTTGCTGTCCATGCTCATACCGTGTTTTGAAGCTGACACAAATCATTAAATGAACAACACGAAAGCATGCCGGTGCTAACACACCTTCGGGTCCTGCCCCCTGATAATGCATATATTGTAAAAGCCCACATGTAGATATTGTTGCAACCAATTAAAAGCGCAGGTTAAGACACCTTGTGTTAAATGGTTGCAACTGTAAATGAGAACAGATCATGAGAAAACTCTTCAGCTGTGCCAAAGCTTGTACTGAGTCTTATGCCTCTCGTGCCAAGCAAGAAAGGATAATACTTACGTAGTGTATTTCTTGTGTCAAATGAAGATGTTTTATTTTATTTTGTGTGATCAACTGATCATTTTAATTTATTAATGTTATTTTATGTGAAAATGCCAACACTGTGCCCTTTCATTGTCATGTTAGCGCTCCCTCTCTCTTATTTCTCCAAATAGATAGGCTACAGTAGGCTACATGACAATTACATGAAAATATCTGTTGTTTTTTCTCTCTGCTCAGGGACATCAGGTTGTGATTACTGTCACAGAATGTGTTTGGTGACACAGAGAGAGCTTGTTAAATGATAGTAGATGTTTTTGAGAATTGTGATGTTTGGGTAAATTATAGAAAACGTGTAGCCTAAAATGTGTTGTTTTGTAAAAGACAAGTGAACCTTTTTCCATAATAAAAACATGATTTTTGCTCTCGGCTGAGTGATGTCCCCCAGGAAACCTTTGCCACTCAACAGCGTAAATTTGAAATTTCCAAATAGATTATTCTAAGTCTTTGAAATGTCGAGATATTGAATAATTTAGGAACTCATTTCTCTCCAATCCCCTTCCCTATTCCTGTTTCCATGGAGACCTTTTTGACAGAGAGAGATGCAACAGAAAAGAATAGTACCACACACGCACGTGCACACACACAAGACAGTTTTCTGGAATAAATCTAATTAGATTTGGTCTTTTCACTCAACTCATCGCCATGTTGATATCGACTGATCTAACTGACGTCAAAAAGAAGTTCTAATCACATGCCGGGCTTTGAGCTCACCAAGCTGTAAATATTTAACAAGGTGTAAAACTTTAACTCGCGCCTTTACTCGCAAGCCCTCACAGACAGTTTTAAGTATTTCGAAGCATGCAGTGAAGCTTAACATAGCCCTATTCCTCATAGGGCAACATATGCAATTTGGTTATGTAATAAAATAATCAAAAGTACAAAGTGGTTTTGTTGTAACACCATCTGCTACTTATCAGTGAATCTGTCCATCTGACCAATAGGAGCAATTTAATAATCTTATTTACTGAGAGGACAGCCAGAATCTTATTTATGCTTATTTAGGCTTGGAAAACAATTAGATCGACAGTAACTCAGACTTACAGTCAAGACTATACCAATAAATACTATGCAGGCACATGTGCAATGGGCTGCATAACATTTACCAAGAAAAAATTAGAAGATTCAAAATTTTTTTTTTTTGCTGGATATTTTTTTGCTGCAAATGAGATATGATTTGCAATACTTTCAAAAAAATGTGTGTGTGTGTGTGTCAGGTGTGTTGGGGGTTCTAATGCTCAGGATTTTCCCAGCTTGAATAAAATCAGCAATTTTATTCAGATGTGCAAGCTTTGATGAAAAATTGCATCCTCTGGTGATTATGAGATTTCAAAAGACAGTATTTTTTTTTTTTATCAAATTAATGTGCAGCCCTAAATGTACACTGAAACACACTTTTACTCCCCCAACCACACCCACACACACAGACACACAAGGCTCTTGAACTGGTGATAACACACATTGATAGCACCAAAAATGGATGTATAGCATTTCAGAAATGAACTCAACTTCAACTGCACTTCTTGGCGAAACGAGTCAAGTCCTCCCATCACAGATCTTTCCCACACATTCCTCCATCCACAGTGATAAAGCTCATCAGAATTACATGAAGGTGGTGTCCCATGATCCCTGTGGAGAGAGGAAACGGCTCCTCTTTTTGTAGATCTGGCTCCATCTTAGTGTACCCCTGTATTTCCCAGGTCACGCAAGCTTGACACCCAATGAGGAAGCACTTTGATGCCCCCTCTTCTTCCTGCCTGTGTGGTTGACCACACCACTGGGACTGGGCCCAAGGAACAGATATGCAGGATCCTCCATTCCAGCAACCGGTGCGGTGCAATCCAATCCAGTGCGGGGAAAACTTGGGAAAAAATATTAACGTGACCATGTTTGGATTTCAATTTTGCATTTTGACATCCACTCAATGAAATGAATAATACAAGGGATCTATTTTAAGAACTCCCAAGTGGGCCTCCTTGCCTCGAGACAGTCCTTGTTACTGTACTTTGCACCCAACTTCCAATTACCCATAAGCTGCCTTTGTCACTCAGAACATTAAAGTTATTCACACATGATGGCACCATCTGTGTTTGGGTGTTCCATATCCGCCAGACATGACTTCTGACGGTAGGAGCAACACCTCCGACGCCTGGGCCAAAAGGAGAAGGTAAACTAGGGAAGGAAGTGAGTCGGGGCCCATGACAGATGAAAGATTTCCTCTCCCCCCCTCCCTTCCACAGCTGCTAGGTCAGCATATGGGAGTTAGGGGAAGCGTAGACTGACTTGTACTCAAGACACAAAGGTACCTTATGTCTTGGTACTTCAGCAAACTCAACTTCAGGGACGTATGGTCTAATTGAACAGGAACGTATGCACCTATACCCGCACATGCATACAAACACCTCTTGAAATGCCCATAGTCAAGGGAAATCTTAGATTTACAAAGTCTCAGGCATGGCTACACCTCACTACGCTCACCCGACTTTGACCTCCATCAACTTGCCATCAACACACCTGTCCCATGTATGGCGCCACTGGAGTGGACCGGGTGCAAACAAGTCTCCTGTTCGGCAATTCAGTCCAGTAGATCCATCATCCCATGAGTCATCCCATCAAGTATAAAAACAGAAACTACAAAAGAGACTATCACTAACATAGTGGGCAGTTAATATGGTTAATATGCCATTAAAGTGCAGCAAGTGGGAGGGACACGGAGAGCCCTAAACCAAACATCTTCATCACCTGTATAAGAGGAATCCCTGCTGGCCAGAGAGGGGGACTTACGGTTATGAACTTACAGTGAACCTACAGTGCTGCCATGCTGCAGTCAAGAATTATGTAGTTGTAGTTGAAACCAGTGGCTGGATGGATGGATGTGACTGGAAACAAGGAGAAGGCAGACACCATTAAGGAGACTCCCATATTGATACCAAAAATTCACAAATGCATAACCATTAAATAACTGAATGATACTGGGTGCTTGTTAGTTCATTTTGCCTTTTTGAATTCCAACTATGTGACTGAATTCCTGTCTTGTTAGAATTGCGTTATTGTGTTATATTTCACTGAAACAAGTGATGGGGTGAGCTGGAGGTGAAGGATAGTAGGTTTCTTAACATTAGTGGCTATGGTGAGAGCCCCTTCCCTTCTGGGTTGGAATGCCACTCCATTTCTACCTAAGGGCCAATAACCAGTGACCGCTGATGACTGATGAGACCACAACTGACTGCTGGCTTACTGAAAATATTTTGAGACGTTGCTGATTCAAACTAAATGATTGAGACAGCTTTCTGCAGGAATAATGAGGAGCTCAGATTAATGCTGACACTGCCAACACTGGCCTCTGCCAAGCACTGGTGCCAAGACAACCGCCCTTGCTGACAGGTCTACTGCATCAGCAGCGACCTCTGCTGGCATTTCCCCCCAAGTACAGTTGGCAGTGTTGACTCCATTGCAGGGGGAAAGCAGTTAAAGGAAAATGTTTCTCTTTTAGGTTATTTCATTTGAAAAAGAATTAGGCCTATGGCAATCTTATAATACATTTTAGAAGGATACTATAAACATATCACAGGAGATAAAAAAAAGGGAACAAAATGCTGAACAATTCTCCAACTTGCTCTTACATTTAATTCCTATCACTGAAATTTTAGGTTAAATTGGTTTGTTGACCCTGGAAACATCCCCTTAGGATTTGGAATCAAGTCTCTTATTTCCCTTAGTTTTATAGTTATGGCTTAAAAACAATAATCATCTAATGTCAGGAATCCCAGACCTGGATCACCACCAAAATCTAACCAATGGTTCCTTCACTCAAAGCCCATCTGTCCCCCACACTAACTAACAGGGGCAAAAACATGTTACTCTTGGTGGAGGAAATTAGAAGGCTTATAACCCCAGTCCTACATTATTATAAAAACTTATATACTTGCTTGTGCCCTTAAATACCACGTGACCTTTTGGTTTGGCCTTGCAATCCATTTCTAAAGCTCTTCTGTTTTGAGATCAAAGAAAAAGCATGAGGTGGTCATTTATACATTTTACAAGCTAAATCTATACAAGACTAAACAAACGTTAAAAAAGTCAAACTGGTATAATGAATATACCAGTTATTGAAGCCAAAAAATACCTGGATAACTGATATTAGCCAGTGACCAAAGCAGTTGTAAAACTCTAGTAGCATTTTAAAACATCTAAAAGCAATAAATGTAGCTTTCATGGTATCCATAAATTATTGAGGTGTCTTTTCAGTGTTTATCTTCTAAAAACAGAGCTTAAGTCATTGTGGTGGTAAATGACTGTAGGTGATGTATCCATGTGTATA
>OOFE01012986.1:17576-43367 GCA_900323365.1 Monocentris japonica | reverse complement strand
ACACCCACCCACACCCACACCCCCACACACACATACACCCACACCCACACCCACACCCCCCCCTGTGGAGTATGACCCAAGTCACATGGTTGCTGCTGTTTCACTTATCTTCCTCTTCATTAATGTGGCACAATGCAACAGAGTTGCTGGAGCTCCATTCTTGTATTGTTGCACCACCTTGTGGCAAATTTAGTGCTCTTCATCCTCACATTTGTTCATTTTTTTCAAGTTATGCAAGAGCAAGGGAGTAAAAAGCAAACAATGAATTCAACAACTATACATAACAAAGCACCAATACAGCATGATTCATTTACAGTACTATACATGTGCTGCTCAGATTAATTTACACCAGGTGCAAAGTTAAACCTGCTTTTTCTTCATCAGCAGATCAAAGTTGACAGAGTAGAAAGAACAGGTGAACAGGTGGTGGCATCAAGTATCAGATTATTTAATTCATATATAATGTTGAATTTGACCTTACTTTGGTTTAGTGCCCAACTGAAAATCCAATATTAACTTTGCTACTGGTGCAAACGCACACAAAAGTCAACATCAGTCCTTGTCCATTCTTTTTCAGAGTTGAGTCAATGTTTATAAAGCACATACAAAACAGTATTGCCCAAGGACCATGGACACGCAACGAGTAAACATGACATTACGACTTTATGTCATTGTGACACAATTTAAGATCCTTTCATGGAAAGGAAAAAAAAGTGAACTGATGCATGATTTAAAAAAAGGGCAGAGGTAGAGGCTGTTTTGCTTGAATTAAAAACGTGCTTCCCATGCATACATAATATACAACATACACAGGTTTAAACTGCTAACAAGTGACAGATTATGGTGTCAAATGGGTGAGCAGAAAAGGTTAAGACCTCATTTGGGACAATGTCTACATGACTTAGACACTCATGAGATTCAAGAACAAATCCACCCTAAAACACTTGTATTGTTAAAAACCAGCTATTGGTGATGTATCTTGTATTTCTGGCTCTATTTTGTTGTTTGGCGGTGTATTTTCCATATTAATTGGCCAAATTCCAAATTCCCAGTGCAGCTGCAATGGAGTTTAATAAGAGAAATTTCTGCCAATCTAAAACATCAATGGTAAAAGCCAGGTTTTGGTGTCAGTCATGCAGACTCAAAGATCAAGGGCTTCTTTCTAAACCCACCATTTTGCACTGACGTGCACAATGCAGCACAAGTGACCACTGCAGCAGCAATAAGTTCATGCTCGTTCTCTGGGAATTGTCAAAAGGCATTTTGGGAAATGTAGGAAAACACTAACTGAAGTAGAAGTAAACAAGGAAGGTTTAGGGAAATTGCAAATTACAAAACTTCATCACAAAATAACTCCTGGAATGCACCGAATATCACAGATTGGTATATATTGGAACATACACCGATCAGCCATAACATTAAAACCACCTGCCTAATATTGTGTAGGTCCCCCCGTCGACCACGTGCCAATTGTAGGTGCTTTCGGTGGTGGACAGGGGTCAGCATGGGCACTCTGACCGGTCTGCGGCTACGCAGCCCCATACGCAGCAAGCTGCAATGCATTGTGTGTTCTGACACCTTTCTATCATAGCCAGCAGTAACTTTTTTAGCAATTTGTGCTACAGTAGCTCCTCTGTGGGATCGGACCAGACAGGCTAGCCTTCACTCCCCACACGCATCAATGAGCCTTGGGCGTCCATGACCCTGTCGCCGGTTCACTGGTTGTCCTTCATTGGACCACTTTTGGTAGGTACTAACCACTGCATACCGGGAACACCCCACAAGACCTGCCGTTTTGGAGATGCTCTGACCCAGTCGTCTAGCCATCACAATCTGGCCCTTGTCAAAGTCACTCAGATCGTTACGCTTGCCCATTTTTCCTGCTTCCAACACATCAACTTCAAGACCTGACTGTTCACTTGCTTCCCAATATATCCCACCCCTTGACAGGTGCCATTGTAACGAGATAATCGATGTTATTCACTTCGACTGTCAGTGATTTTAATGTTGTGGCTGATCGTGTATATAACAGTGTAAGAGTATCTGAGGGTGGAAGTTTCCTTTAAGGTTTGTTAGCCCGGCCATTTCAGAAAACTGCTCTGTCTAGATCTAATGCATATACTACTGTAGATGTTCTTAAGGATTGTACTCAAGGAAACCTACAACTGAGCTCACGCGTGATACTGTGGATGTGAAAGAAGCGCTGTGGTGTTAAGGTAGTGCCAATGCCAGGACATTGCCTGTAAGCTACAGGCTGCAAGTGCCATTCCTATTTTAAACAACTGTGCACAGATACTCAACAAGCAAGAACGGGTACTGCATTAAATACAAAATTGCCACAAAGACTGATAAAAGTAAAATCCCTACATTACCAGAATGGTTCAGTATTTGAATCTTTTTTATCACATCACAGAGAAACATCCCATGTGTGGGAATAATAGGCCCCTTCTTTGCATGACCAACATCTTAGAATATACAGTATATAAACTATACAGTATATAAACAATACTCAAATACTATGATGTCTTCTTGTTTTCCCAATATTCCCGAAAGGCACTTTAGATAACCCATGCCCCAGTTAGGAGCTGGATCTGACTGAAAGAAATAACCACGGTCCCTTTAATTGCTTCTCTTTCCATTTCTTTTGTATCCTAAATCCTTCCATGTTTGAGATCTGGCCCCTTTAGTTCATATGGTGTTTTGAAGAAAAAACAAATGTTCAGAACATCTTCTTAGGTCATCAGTAGAACTCAATTAGATACTCTGGATAAATCTGGTTGCTGTCGAAGATTACATAAATCTTTGGATTGCCCAGATCATCCACACAGCTGTCATAGAAGTTGGTGAAGCTGGCATCCTTGGAGGGCGGTCTGCAGTACATAGGATGACCCAGGGTGTATTCCCCAACAAGAACTCTAGCCAGAAACATAGTCTTATAGGGAGGCTCACTGGCAAATATTGGCGGGGCAAGCCCGTGTCTCTGCAAGGCGGTGTTGTGCTTCCCTGTGGTAAGACAGAATTTACTGGAGTATTTGGCGTCCCTAGCGAAATAGCTCCCTGGAGGAGAGAAGTGGAGAGGAAATATTGGAATCTGCCAAAATATTTGAGTTAATCGCTACATGATGCTACATCACAACATGCAGGGATCTACCTTTGCCGTAGACATCGCCATGGCTTCCTGTCAGCCGCCAGTCAAAGTTATATGTGCATATAGCTTGTACATTGCTGTGGCCTGTGCCGTGAAACAACATTCGCTCCTCAATCTCCGGTGTGCGTTTGACTTTCCGCAACTGTGTTTTTTTCCTTTGGGGAGAACCAAGGAAAGACAACACAGTATTCATCAGTCTCTTCTTACAGTATGAGTTCATGCTCAAGCCATTACAACTATGCGGAAGCACTCAAAACTATGATGGATTTTCAAAGACAAAGACACACTGACTGTGGAGCAATGTTGGAGCAAAATACATTTTTGGTTTTGGGAAAACTAGAATGTTCTCACCTTGGTTTCAGTCTAGAGGAAAAGCTTTGTCTGCAGCTGAAGCTTATAAAAAAGTACTTGTAAAGAAAGGTTTGTGAATGGATTTATGCACTACATAAAATAGAAATCATAACATTAAGCTGAATCAAATCATAATGACCAAGTTCAACTCAGCAGAAGCCTGTGCCACACATAAACAGGACAGTTTGTATTTTAACCTCTCTATGGACTTTTCACAATCCACTCACAAACAAACAGACAATCTTGACAGCACTATACCTGCAGAAGAACTCCCATAAGTCTATGTTCTGAATCCTCTGGATAGATTTGATTGGATGTCCCATTGTCCTTTCATACAGTCTGGCTACTTCTTTAAACTCGTAGGTGTCTCTGCCAAGCTGGATGAGCTGAAAGAGCACAATTGCATATGGGAACAGTAAAAAAAAAGTAATAGCAACTGAGTAAAAAAGTAAGTAAAATGGAAAAGGAAACAAACAGTATAGACCTGTTACCATTGGATCAAGCACAAACACAGCAGACTGTCACGCAGATTGTCAAAGAAAACGAAAAAGGAAAGGACTAATGGAAGACCATAAGAACCTTGTCAACTCGAATAACAACACTTACCTGCTATAGCGTGACTACTATACATTATAGATACAGTGGATACACTAAGCATCCACTTTATTAGCTACATAGAAGAACAAGGAGATGAAGCTACAGTGGGCAGATGATCACCAAAACTGGACAATTCAAAAAATGTCGCCTGGTCTGACAAATCCTGGTTTCTGCTACAGCATGCTGATGGCAAGGTCAGAATTTGCCATAGATCCACTCAGCCTGGTGTCAATATTACAGCCTGCTGGTGGTGGTGTAAATTGTGTGGGTAACATTTTCTTGGCACACATTAGGCCTGTTCCAATATTTTACCAATTGAACATTGTTTGAAAGCCACAGCATACCTAAACCTTGATGCTGGCCAAGTGCATCCCACAGTCGTTTTCAAACAGATACTTGCAGCAGGATTAGGCACCATAGTCTCAAGATGGTTCCAGGAACATGACAGTGACTTCAGTTTACTCCAGTGGCCTGTGCAGTCCCCAGATCTCAACCCAATAGAGCACCTTTGGGATGAGGTGGAACAGGATGTTCGCAGTATGTATGTACTACCACAAAAACCTGCATGAACTATTTGATGCTATTGAGTCAGCATGGACTGAGATCCTGTTGAACCTTGTTGAATCCATCAATCCTTCCATTGAACCCATTCAAAATATCAGGCTGTTCTGGAGGCAAAAGGAGGTCCTACCTGGTACTAACTAGGTATACCTATTTGTTTGGAGATTGAGTGCATGTCACAGGGACGTCCATACACACACACATAATAATTTTACTCACCTGATAGGGCTCATCTGTATTTATTCTCTCCCAGTGACAGGGAACAGGCAAGGCCAGATTATCACAGATAAACCTGAGAGAATGAGTGAAAGTGAGACAGAGAGTAGAGGGGTCAATGGTTAAATTATCCCAGCAATGTAAAGCTATAATGAATCCCACTGAGTTTGTTTGCATTATGTAAATAAAGGATGTGCTATTTAGCAAATGTGTACATAAAAGGAATAATACCTTTGTCATTAGATATCATCCGTATTTGTGCCTGAAGGAGAAATATTTTCTTTTGCCCCTCTCCACAGGGAGGTCGAAAAGCAGGGCCAGCTACATGCCTACTCAGCTACTACCCTACCCTGCCACCCATTACTTTATGTTTAATTTCTCTTCTCCTTTAGTGATACAAGTAAGTAATATTCACAAATGCTCAGTCTTACCTGAAGCCAGTTGCAGAGTGGAGGGAGCGTTTGATTGGTCGCTGCTTCCCTGTTGTTACGTTTATCTGCCTCATGACTGGCAAGGAAGTAAATAAAGTAAAAATGAAGGCTACAGGAACTTAAATGTTCATGCACAATTTCTGAAACTGGATTAGGCCTGTTTTAAATATCTTTACCAGTATTTTATCAGACTACTTTCCAATCAAGATTCTGTAGTATTCTGTAGATTATGCTATTTCGTGTAAAAAGGTGCTCTGTTCATGGTACCTGAGAAGTCCAGCCTGTATGTGTACTTGGCTGTGTAGAACTCCATGACACCATGTTGGTTCCTGCTGTAACACTGTTCAATCTGAGCACTGGTCACAGAACACGCTGCACTGGGATCAATCTGACAGAGGTTGGGGAAGATGAACGGTTGAACTGTTTAGGTTAGGGGGAAAATGTGATTGGGTGATGGTTTTATGGAAATTAATGAAACAATGGACAGTGAGAGGTGGCTGGATGTATGGGTAGGTAGGTAGGTAGGTAGGTAGATAGGTAGATAGCTAGATTAGAGTCTCACAGAGGGAGGGACAAAGGGTGGGCTGGAGGTATATAAGTAGGTACACTTCTGTATGTTACCTCAAACATATGCCACACTCCACACTCAGCCAGATAGAACCAACACCAGTTGGGCTCTGAGGTGTCCATCTCCTCAATCTCAGTGGACTCCTCCTCTGGTGATCTGATGGCCAACATAGCTAAATCTGGAAAATATAAGTGAAAAACAGCCGCACACACTTAGGCAAACTGCCACTAACAGGATGTGTCAGGGTATGGGCTAAGTTGATGTTTTATACTAACGTTAGACAACCTAACGTCAAGGAGGCATTTGCATGACGTGGTCGTGAGGACATTTTATCCTGTAAAGCAAATTCAAGTCAATACAGGAAATGGCTCGGGTGAAATGCCCATGCTACATTACTAGCTACCACACCCGGTGCTTTTGAACTCCACGGATGTCTTACCAGTTTTCCAGTCTATCTCTAACTGGGTCAGTGTCCTTTGGAAAACAACAATCAATCATGCATTATGAATAAAGTGCCAGAAGTCGCGGGCTCGGCGTGAGAATGGCTAGCAACATAACAGTTCGGCTCGCTGTGGATTGTTTACTTTTATTTCCTGGTTCGTCACGTACAGTGCGTCACGTCGTTTGCGTCATTTGTCACCCGCACCCCTCGTGCGAGTAAAAATCTGATTTAGGGTTAATCTGTTTTTGGTTTGAAACCCAAGCAAACATCAAACAACCAGGCTAGGGATTAATAAATGACCAATACAAATAAACCTACTGAAATAATGTGTAACGAATACTGTCAGTTACGGTTGACGGGATGTAGTGGAGGGTAAAGCAATACCCCTCCCCTCCTTTTTAGGCAACATAAATTCATATACATCACACCGTGTAGTAGCCTATTAAAGTGATGGAGATTTGTTATTTTAGGAAAATAAGGGCAGAAATTGCTCTTCTGAAAATACAATTGCTTTTTGTTCAGAATGGTCGTATGATGATCACCGGCTGGAGTTTACCCACCTTTTTTTCTTTACCGCTACATCACTGAAGAGGATGGTGCTTTATATTACTTCACAACAGACATGGAGACAAATGAGAGATGTCCCTCTGCTGGTAGAGCGTCCACATGAACAACAGCCAGAGACACACCCCTCCTTAGAAAAGGGCTTTTCTTCCAACTTCACTGTCTGCAAGTCACTCAAGGAATTTTATTTCACCGCGCTCCACTGCCAAAACAACTCGGGGGTAAGTAGATACATGCACGCTAATTTGAGGCCTTGACTTATCCGGAGTACACCTAAGAAACACTTCATTGTCCGTTATATTTTGGAATTTTATCCGTAGTTTTTGCAACTCTCTTAGAATTAGCCCTTTTGACCAGTTATTGCTTTGTAGTCTAATGCATTATTACATTAAAGAGTTTGATTGTGGTGTTAGAACCTTTTTCTTCTGGCGTCTCTTTAAACCAGCTTAGCATTACATTACAGTCATTTAGCAGACGTTTTTATCCAAAGTAACTTTCAAAGGGACTTGACACTATGTGGGGATCAAACCCACAACCCTGGGATTGAGAGTCTCATGCTCTGTTGACTGAGCTGTAGAAATTAGGAGGTGTAAGAGAACAGTTCAGCAAAATGGACAGGACGAGCAAGCCATGAAAAAAGAGCTTGGAGCTTCTTGAGAGTGGATGCCATGTTGAAAAGGGCCCCTGGGCTATTAAAGTGCAATAATAAGGTTCCTTTATCGCCATATCCTGAAAAGACTATAGAAGAGAGTTGGTGAAAACAAGACAGAGATCTTACTGTTCACGTTCATGTGTATATACAAAAGAGCGAGAGACCATGACTGAGGAAACAGCCCCTCTTGGAGATTCTGAGCCCCAGAAAGGGGTTCCTGAGGATGGAGTTCAGGCAAGGGGCAAGTGGGCCAACAAGATGGAGTTCCTGCTCTCCATGGCTGGAGAAATCATCGGCCTTGGAAACGTTTGGCGCTTCCCCTACCTGTGCTTCAAGAATGGAGGAGGTAAGAGACTGTATGTTATGAACAGGTGAATGAGGCTTTGCTGGCTGTCTGGAAGGAACTGTTACTGATCCTTCACGAGGTTGACCACCTTTTAATAAAGACATTGTAGAGACAGAAAGTCTGCGAGCATTTGTTTGTCTCTGTTTGCATGTGTATGTGTAACAAAACAAGAAAGACAGAAAACAGACAGAGAGAGAGAGAGAGAGACTTCATTCACTCTTGTAATCCTGTGGGTGGAGGCTCATGCCAGAGAGACATACATGCATCCCTCAAAAACAAGGGCTCCTAGGCTTGCTATTGGCTTCAATTTCCTTTACAATCATCTCAATGGCTCTCTGTTTTCACTTCATGAATGATTTCCATTCATAGTTGTCCATCCTTATCGTCATAATCGGAACACATTTCATGATATCCCAGTTTTCCTATTGATATTGCATAAGTTTAAGGCAATACATCTTATTTCTGTATAAACACTTGTCCAAGAGTTATTCAATTTTTATTCAACCCTATACACCAGTGGTTCTCAACGTGGGGTCCTTGAAGGGGTCTGCAGCAAAATGAGGAATAGTTTAATTTATAATTGAAGTCGTCCCAATGAGAGAATGTGTAAGAATGACGATTCTAATCATAGGTTTCACTCTCACCACTACCATCTCCCCACGTACAGTGTAGACCGTTATACAACTCAATACTAAATCATCAGAAACAAAAATCCTTTCATATGAGGACACAATTTTATCAAATTGGACCCTAACGTGTGTTTATTTTGGGGTCTGTTATTTGAAAACCCCTGCTTTACATCGCCTTTATGTGAGACTACTTTGTCGGTGTCTGTATTTGCAGGTGTCTTCTTCATCCCTTACTTTGTGTTCCTGTTCTTCTGTGGTATTCCTGTGTTCTTCCTGGAGACGGCATTGGGCCAGTACACCAGCGAGGGTGGGGTCACCGCCTGGAGGAAGATATGTCCCATGTTCGAGGGTAAAAACAAGGCTTAGCCAGATTGTTGTAGTATTACACAAGAAAAAGAAGAATTAATCGATTTTGATTCAGGAAATGTGTATTTAACAAAAACCTCAAACAAAAACAGAACAGGCACTCTAAATGCATCCAGATCCTCACAAATGAGAGCATAGATATTAAGCATAGATATTTAAACTTTTTCAAGGGTTTATAAGAGCTAATTTTTGCACTTTTACGCTGCAATATTTCACTTTGGAAAAACCTTTTTACTATTCAGTGCACACCTCTAGAAGAGTTGAGGAGCAGTCAACCTGCTACATTAGCTGCCTTGGGCATCCACTGTCAGGCTTATTCCCCAAGCCTTAATATTATTGCAAACAGGCAAAATTATTTATTGAAAAGTGGGAACCAGGACACATTTTTAAATAACAGTTTTTAAATACAACAGACACTCAACCATACCAACCAACCATTTGTAAATGTGTTACTTATGTTAAGTATGAAGCTGAGATGAGTTATTCAGGAAAATGTGAGTGGGAGGGAGTGTGGGTCCTCAAATTAGCCAATATCGGTGGCTAACTGTTGACATAAAAATGTTGAGCCAAAGTGAAATAACACTTTAATTGGAAAGAAAACATGCAGGTCTCAGTGTTGGAAACTGGGAACCAATCCAGGACTGTGAGCATTGACTGTGGCAATGATGCAGAAGAAGAGAGCTGAGTGAATTGTCCACTAATATAAAACGTGTGTCCCGCAGGGGTGGGGATTGCATCCCAAGTGATCGTAATCTATCTGAACATCTACTACATAGTGGTGTTGGCCTGGGCTATCTTCTACCTGATCAACTCCTTCAAAAGCCCTCTGCCCTGGTCCACATGTGACAACTCGTGGAACACTGGTACGGTGCCCTGTGGGGTTAAAACACCCATATGTTTTGCTTTCCGTCTTTCGCCTCCTGTGCATTTGGATGCATGCTGAAAGGGGCTGCTACCCCCTTTGCTAATACAAAAATGATGAATGCATCATGATTGTATGAGGAATTCACCTGCCTATCATTCCCATTGCTGTGTGGACAAATCATCCACTGCCCCTGTATTCCTCTTTTCTCGATCTCTCAGATATGTGCCACAACCGCCTTAGCATTTTCGCCAACCCCCATATGTTTCACCCTGACTCCAACTGGTCATTCCTAAGCAACAACACTGCACTTGAGGACTACTCTACTTACTACACTGACATGTAAGTTGCAATGCAACTCCTTATTATCCATCTGTACCCACTAAATTGTTATTAAATATATGATCCACAATGTTGTTACACATACTGACCTGCTCAGCTCTAAGTAATGGACTGCTGCATCATGTTGATGTGTGTATTTATATATGTGATGCGTTTTAAGAGTTTTAAGAAATAAATGATTTGACCTGGCCTCCACTGATTTAACACCTTTGGAACACAACCATACTGAATGTGATGATTAAGGAGTGAGAAGAGCACATCCTTTACTGTAATAAAGGTTAACATCTCTTTTGATTACTGCCTAAGGACTCTTGTAGAGGGTGTTTTAGTGTCAGATGGGTGGGGTTTTCCTCAAAGGACAATGCAAAATATCTTAACATGGTTATTTAGTATAGTTTTTTTTATTTTCAAAAAAGTAAAAACAATTCCCAATGGGTGGGATAATTTCACTGGTTCCCAACTGAAACCAAATTGTTTCAATTTTTTCTTGAAGTGTAATTGTCTTGATACTAGGGGAGTTATCTTCTGCCTTGATTCAAGATATTGAAGATACTGTTTCTAAAGAATTCCTGAAACTGCACTGGAAACAAATGGAATTATCTCACCCCACTGGTAGATTGTTTTCACTTTCTCTAAGAAAAATACGATTTTAAGACTATTGCAGTTGCTATTTGATCTAAGATCTGGTCAGCAATTGGCCATCTCTTCTTTCAGCTGTTTCAGTGTTTTATCTCCTCCTGTCTTTATATATTTTATTTGTCCAGCAATGAAACCACCACCACCTTATTGGGAATCAAGTCACCTGAAGAGGAATTCTGGATGTGAGAAACACACACACACACCTTCCTAAAAAGTGAAAAAGCTTTGACATTATCATGCTTAAGGGTTACGTCTTTGGTGGGAGCATTCCTCAGCGATAGCACTTAATTCTTCCCAGATACCAGGAGGCCATCTTTATGCTGAGTGAGGCTGAAGGTAATGGACATGAAGAAAGGTGAACCAGAGCGCAACAGGAAAATGAGCCGAGTGCATTCCCATTGAATGACCAATTACAGCACCAAACTCCCTTAAATGCCAGCTTCAGGATCAAAAGTTGTTTGCCTCTCCCTTTTCTCACATTTTCAATGTCAGACATTTTGAAATGTGGTTGCTGCTTTCCAAGTGATAAATTCCTGATTTGGTATAAAGCACAGCTATTGGGAAATCATCTGAGAACCACCCCTCTCTGCGTCTCCTAGATGAGAACAATATGTGCTCTTTTTCCTGCAGCTTTAAAAGTCTAAAACCGCCTGAGGTAAACTGAGGGGGACTCTGTATTTATGGTTCAGATGTTTGCTGTCTTTTGCAGTATTTGACTAGTGTCTCCATATGGACACAGTAAAGGAAGGCTTTGAATGTATTCTTCTCATGCTGTCCTGTCAGGGTGCAAGTTAGATTAATTTGCAGTAAAAAGCTTTTGAAAGTAGAATACATAGTGTGTTTATATGTATTTCATATGTGTAGATCCATCATTCGTTATGTTTATACATGGTGTACGCAACCATGTCTTGTTTCTGTGTGTGTGTGTAATCTCTTCCCCCCAGTAACCGCGTGCTGAGGATGTCAGACGACATGTCCCTGAGTAAAGTACACTGGGACCTGGCTCTGTGTCTCTTCGTGGCCTGGGTAATCTGCTACTTCTGCATCTGGAAGGGCGTCAAGTCTACAGGCAAGGCAAGTACCAATCTAGCATACATACACTATTCTCCCAGACATGTAAGCAACCATGTATGCTAACATACTGTTTGTGTATTTGTAGGTGGTGTACTTCACTGCGACATTCCCCTACCTGATGCTGTTCATCCTCTTTATCCGTGGGGTGACGCTCCCAGGGGCCGCAGAGGGACTGAAATATTACCTCATGCCCGACTTCACCAAGATCGCTGATCCCAATGTAAGACCTCGCTGTCATAATCAGCTGATTTCCTAACAATGTTTAGTTTAGTGATAGGACAAACACGATGCCCTGTCATTTGGAATGCAATTCACAGTTTTGGTTGCATATCCAACCAGAGCACCACGTCTCTCTCCTAACAGAACTTGTGTCTCTAGTCTCCTTTCTGTTCTGACAGGATGAATAGAGTCCTGATCTTGTCATCCCCCCCCCCCCTTCCTTTTTCTCTGCCTTCGCTCCACATTTCCAGTCCCAAGACGGAAGTGAGGTCTTAACAAGAAAAGCAAACCACAAAACCTTTTCACTAAGACATTTCTCAAAAGGAAGCTTTCCCTTTGAGTGAACAGTAACATCAACACATATTAACAAAAACAGCTCTCTCCGTGGGGTATTTTTAACGCACTGTGAAGGGGAGATTGCCCTTACAAAGGTCCCAGCAACTGTTGCTTTGCGGCTGAGACTGAATTCAGTACTCTGATGTGCAAATTAGATGATAATCTAATGAGAAATTAGATTTTCAAGCACGTGAAAACCAAAGCGGCAAGAACAACCGTAAGGCCTCCATGAGAAAATATTCAAACTGAATTGAAGCAGTTACCTGGAAAAAAAACAGACCATAAGCACAGTATATTAAAATTCATAGAGCATTATTGTCGACATATTTACTTAGCATGATGATGTAATTTCCTGACTCCTGAATTCTGGATGGGTTGCCAGGCAATGGCACAATGATAGCATCTGTTGCAGCTAGCAGCAACTGCTTAACAAAAAGGACTCTCTCTCTCTCTCTCTCTCTGTGTTTTTCTCTCACCCTCTTGGCAGTTCAAAGTGTGACTTCACAGCTTCAGGGGTCAAATGTCATCACCGAAAGGCTAATGCTCATAACTCTTCTTGTGGGGTCACTTCCTGCCCATGACTGTTTCCCACTTCCTGTTTAAAAGACTTAATCATATTGTGTGTGTGTGTGTTTGTGTTCATACATTTAAATGCATGGGTTTTGTAGCATGTAACTATGCATCTGTGTATGTCTACATCCACACATTTTTATTTTCCACACCTTCACAACCCTGTGGTGTAGTGTTTCTACACCAGAAAAATCAAGACTTATCTGGGTCGATGTTACGCACTCCCCCTTGACACTCACTGTTAAGAGTTATTTTTTCTGCGCTCTCCCTCAGTCTTTGTCTGTTTGACTGGATTCCCTTGTGACAATCTCATTTCAACTAGCTCCTTCACAGAGGATGTGTTAGGGTTTTCGCATCCTTACTAGCATAAATGGAATACTTACCCAAAGCTGTTTTTGAAGAGCAGGGAATATGCTTGTACTTCAAGGATAATTCCGGTATTTTTAAACCAGGGGCCTATTTTCACATATTTTGGGGTCTAATAGGTTCAAAATGTTTTGGAATTGGTCCAGTAGATTGCCTGAGCAGGCCGCCACGAAACGGGCTGCAATGGCTGCAACGTAAGGCCCGTTTCGCAGCTGCCGGCTGAGGCAATCTACTGGACCAATTCCAAAACTTTTTGTACTTGTAATAAAGCATCTCAATTGCAGTAACTGAGTGTCTCACATCTGGCTGTTACAGATGTGCTCCAATCTGAATTCGGAAGACATGTATTGTATCTCTGGACAAAGACCTAGTCATACAGCCCTGAACCATCTTGGGAATCCGTTTCATACTCATGGGTGTGAAAATATCACCACTGAAATTTGAGACACAGGGAAACTATGGGAATCTCATTTGCAGAGCAACGTTGACAGTGAAAGGGTTATGCAATACCAGATGCTTTTGAAAACAGATCTGAAAACAGATCTGGTGTTATTTGGCGTGCAAGTGTCTTTTTTTGCTTCAGATGGAAAGGAAATATTAGGTTCTGGTCTGGATCTGGGGTCTGTTTAGTGTGTGAGTGTGCATGCTTTTGTCCATGTGTCAGTTCAAATAAAGTAAAATGCCAAAGCATGTTTCAAAGGACATAACAGTTTCCTCTTTGTCCATTGTTAGTGCCATACACTGAGGCCTCCATTCCTGACCTGAGGCTGGTAATAAATGGGGCCCACCATGAGGACGGATTAGGAGCCTGTATAATTGTCTGGAGCCGAGTCCACTTTATCTCATAGTGGGCGAGGTCCCACATTGCTGTGGTGCTTCTAATGTTAACCAGATGCTGTCATGACCACATTCACATATATTAACCTACATACACACATACACATACACACACACACACACACATACATATAAACACACACATATATAAACATGTATACAGCTGTGAACCCAGTGACACATAAACAAAAAATAAACAGGAAGATAGACACAAATAAAAGTACAAAAACTATATTCATGTACATGTACACACACACACACAAATTGCATCATTATTGATGTTGGCATAACGCAAAGATGTTTGTTATTGTACCGTCAATCGCGTTGACCTGACTAATGACTTTTTATTGCCTTGTAAGAGAAGGAGTTGATGAAAGCCATATGCTCTTGGTTGTTTTATAGTGTGAAATCTCCAGGTTGTGTCTCGTGTGGCCTTTCTCTCGCTCCCTCTCTCTCTCTCTCTCTCTCTCTCTCTCTCTCTCGCTCTCGCTCTCTCGCTCCCTCTCTCTCCCTAGGTATGGCGTGATGCAGGGACCCAGGTGTTCTTCTCCTATGCTGTGTGTCAGGGGGTACTAACAGCTCTGGGGAGCTACAACAAATACAACAACAACTGCTACAGGTTAATGTCCTTGCATAGCCTCACACACTCACACACGCCCCATCCCGCTCTGCTCTCAGTATATCATCACTTTCATAATTTTACAGTTTTGACAGTGCAGGTTTCTGTTCCTATTGTGTTGTAGGGATTGTCTGGCCCTGTGCTGTTTGAACAGTGGCACCAGTATCTTTGCTGGCTTCGCTGTGTTCTCTATCCTGGGATTCATGGCCCATGAACTGAACGTACCTATAGAAGAAATTGCTGCTTCTGGTGAGCTCATTCCTAACTTTCAGCCCATGTATTTTTTATTTTTCCATTTTCATTGTCGGCTGCATGAAGTAAATATTGACACTTTAATATCTTAAAATGAATTGCTATATTCATTTGTGATGCAATTGTGGTTTCAGTGTTGACAACATACAATTATAGTAGCCACTAATGTCCACAAGATGGCATCTTATGTTCAGATACAGTTAATAAATATTTTTCTGGAGTGTCTCCACTCTTTCAATCAAAATCAAAGACGGTGGGCTTCCCTTGTTTCTAACCTTAGGATAATCACTGGCCACAGTGTTTGTAAGATGCCTTCACCTTGACAAAATGAAATTCGGGAGCAGGCTGTATTATAAATGTGAATCAAAAGCTAGTATGTCTGTCAAAGGATTGAGAATCCCTAGACTTACAGACTGCAGCACAGCAGCATGTATCAGTGGCTGTGTTGATGTACTTCCTCAATACAGGTCCGGGTCTGGCCTTCATAGCCTATCCTAAGGCTCTGTCCCTGCTGCCTGGCTCTTCTTTCTGGGCTGTGCTCTTCTTCCTCATGCTTCTCTTCCTGGGCCTCGACAGTCAGGTATTGTAATGCACCACGGAGTTGTGTCTCTGCTTTATGTGTTCTATCTGTGTGTAAGTGTAGGCTTATCTGTTTCCCTTCCCTTCCCACAGTTTGTGTGTGTGGAGAGCCTGGCCACAGCCATCACAGACATGTTCCCACATTACCTGAGGAGGAAAGGCAGGAGAGAGATACTGGTGTTGGTTATCGCTGTGGTCTGCTTCCTACTGGGGCTACCGCTCATCACCGAGGTAAACAGCTGGAAGGGTACGCGGAGGCTAAGGCTAAGAGGAGAGCAAAGATAAGAGCAAGTATCACAGCAATAGCTTCATAGAACTCTGGATTTGTTCATATTAAAGAAGAGGGGTGGTGAACAGGTGAAGTACTAATAATTAAATTATACAAGTACTTAAGGAGTCGCAGGCAACTGCAAGATAAGGACAGGATTTATAGGGAAGTTTAAAAAAAGACAGAATTGCTCCCTTATGACAGGTACATCTCTCACTTTTTTTATTCTGTCTGTCTATTCCTCTCTCTATCTGTCAGGGAGGGATAGTCCTCTTTCAACTGGTCGACACCTATGGTCCCAGTGGAACCAGTCTGCTCTTCATAGCCTGTTTTGAGACTGTTGTCATCGCCTGGGTGTATGGTAGGTCAATGGCTGTTGTCACTGCGCTATACATGCCGCTTTTTACTGCAGCAGTGAACTACTGCTGCACCCCATAATCGTTTTCCAACCCTAAATAGTGTTTCAAAAGTCAAAACTTGTTCCTTTCAAATATCAGCCGACTTTTCTCTTACAATATGCCCATTCAACTATAGCACCATTTGAATAAAAATAGGCTGGAGGATAGATGCAGGAGATGTGCATGAGAACTCTTAACTATGTGGCATATCTTATTGTTATCTATACAATATCTATGTGAACAATAGCTTTTCATGTCTTTTAAGTCACACTAGTTCACACTGTACGTTTTCATATGGAATTGACCGCAAGATGACCTGCAGAATATTTCCGCAGCTTGTGCCATACATTGTAATCATCACCTTTATAATCTTACCTATAAACACCAACTCCACGTGAAAAAGTTTGTATTTTTTTATTTTAGCAAAAGTAACGTAAAATCTTGGAAAAATAGACAGTTTGACATACAGGTCAGAGGTCATCAATAGAAACTAGTTTACCATTTTTGACACTCAGGTTGGTTGTGGGGCCATTACAGCCTTGAGGTTTGTGAAGGAATATAGTGATCTGGTCGAAAACCCAGAGCCTTTTGGATGTCAGTTGTACAGTTTTCATCTTTACTCATCAAAGGGCAACTCTTTTCTAACTTTTTCAATTTTGATTTAGTGGTTATCGTTTTCTTTGGTGGCTTTTCTGGTGTTGTTTCACTAAAACACTTGAGGGACTCAAGAGAGATGGTCATGAAGAGGATTTGATAGGCTATTGGTGGCTTCTTTATGTATCCCTCTGTCTCCTCTTTTCCTTTTCCAGATTGTCATTTCCTGCTATTTTTTTCACCGTTTATACATGTATCGCCTTTTCTATTGGTTATCTCTTCTTCTCAAATCTATCAATATCTGTCCATAGCTAGTACCGCTCCAGACCATCTTCCGTTACCTTTTTCATATCCCGATCTTCTTCTCCTGTTGAGCTGTCACCACTAATTTCTCTATCATTATCAGGGATATTACTGACGAAATTACTTTGGAGGAGAGTACCTCTCTTCATATGGATATGAAGAGAGGATATCATCTCTTCTGGATATCATCTCTCAGAGAATCTGCACTGAATTAATATTCTTCGCAGAACAAGTCATTTCTTTCCCATGAAGCTGCAGATATCTTCAACTATTGGAAATTCCTCTTAGACCAACCCCATGATCCATTTCTTTGGCGGGCTCTGAGAATTGCATTTCCATTTCCAGAAGTACTTCTTTTTTGGAAGAAGGATTCAGCCACGCATTCTGGCTATTCTCCTCTGTAAAGTGAGGCGCTGTTGGATATTGATCAGTTTCTGGAGCTGCTTCCTCCTCCGAAGATGAGTTGTTTGGCCCTTTGTATTGCCTCTCTGCCTCGCTAGAGTGAGTCTGTGGATTCTGTACTGGAGATACTTCCTCACCCGAACTTAAATCTGGCTACTTATTTCCGCTCTCCTCATATATGTAGTTGGTTTCTGGATTTAGTACCATTTGTAGAGCTGCTTCTGTAAAATCAATCTGTGGATGTTGTTCCATCTCTCTCATTCTTTCAAGTTCTTTTCTTATCTCATCCTCCTCCCTTTGCCAGCTCAAAGTGAGCAGCATTCTCATCCTCATCACTTTCACACCTCCTCCTCCCCCTCCTCCTCCTACCTGCATTTTTCACATTCTACAATTTTTGTTTAAGGTTCTTTTGTTCAGAGATCAAAATTATGTCAGATTGAAATCATTTGAAAAACAAATGTCACACATCACAGCATTGACTCTCTTATGGACATACAAACATCTCTTTACACACAAGTTTAGAAAAAAAGGTTGTTTTAAAGAGGCCACCGCCCTCTAGACATTCTTTTTAAATCGAAATAATTTCCTATCAAGATTTCAACACCTTTTCATCCCTACATCAGTCAGGGGCCTCATGTGTTTGAGAATGCTGCCTATAAAAACAGAAATTTTGTTCCCTTTGACTGACTAACAACTTCTGGGCATGACTTTGCAGGTGCCAACCGTTTCTATGACAACATCGAGGACATGATAGGGTACAAGCCATTCCCCGTACTGAAGTACTGCTGGCTATTCGTCACGCCGCTCATCTGTGGGGTGAGCTACACACACCTGGGTCACATCTTTCTTACTTCATTCATCTTTTTGGTGCCTCTTTCCTGTATTCATTTTTCACCATGCTGCCTTAATTTCAATTTTTCTCTCATCCTTTCATTTCAATTCATCATTCTCTCTCTCATATGAGTTGTATATCAAGTAAACTGTAAATAGGGACCTTTTGCTGCCCCCTCACCAAACCTCCTCTTCCCTTTTTTCCTGTTTCCCTCTCTCATGGCCTTTTGAATTTGCTGAGTAGTGCAGATATTTCATTCTGCCACTTCAGTAATTATGTGCTTGAAGAATGAAGCTGACTTTACCTGAAAATATGGCCTTCTGTGTTTCAAGACGTGAATACTAGCACCAAAAATAGCTGTAGTAATTCAGAATTAGACTCATTAATTACCAGTGTGTTCAAACCATGCCAGTTCTTCACCTGTTCATTCAAGTGTGCCTCTAGACAGAGAAAAAGACTTTTATTCAGGTAACATTAATTTCATTCCTGTCCTCTACATCCTATCTTAGCTGGTGCTACATGTCCATTTGAAGATTACCTTATTTACTATTTTATTTTTATTTCTTTTTTTTGTATTGGTTATTAACTGGGCATAAGTAAGATATTTTACTGATTTCTGCAATCTTTTACTTCTTTCAATGACAGCACAATATTATTTTTCTTCTGGATCTCTACTCTGATTACCTAGCTTACTTGACTCTTGTGTCAGTTACAGGCCACTGTTACTCAAGGGGATGAAAGTGGTCGAAGCTGAGGGCTTTGTGTCATAGATTACTTAATGTCCCTTTAAATTTGTTTTTTTTCTGTACACCAAACACAAGAGTGCTCTTGTTTCACAATTTAGGTCTAACATGACTGTTTCTTTCCCTCTAGCTGACGCTGCTGTATGACCTGCTGAGCAAAGAATTCTTTGTGGGGGTTTATGACTACCAGCCTGGCTCCTGGGCTTCCACGGTGGCCGCTTTACTTATCCTAACCCCGCTGATGTGCATCCCCGCGTACATTGTGGTCTCACTGTGTAGGGTGGGTGGACTTCACTACAAATGATGTTGTAATAGAAATTAAGTAATGGGTTTGTTCAGTTTCAGATGGATTTCAATGAGGTGTGATCTGTCATTCTCTCTCCTCAGCACTTGATGCAGTACTGTGTTGTGTACATGTGTGTGTTTTGCAACAATGCCTCTATTTGTCTTTTTCCCAATTCTTTCAGAATCCCAGAGGGATGACCACACCATCCAGTGATCTGCGTCAGGCTTGGCCACACAAGCCAGTGCTCACTCTGTGTAGCCATGTCATATTCAAGGGGCAGGAGAAGCCACCCAGGACAGCGGGCGTAAGGGATGAGAAACTGATGATGGAGGAAACGAGCGGCGTCTGATGTGTATTGATGACACGCATAGACCCACGGCCAATCATGGTGCTGGTGCTCAACTTGTCCTAATCTGTGACAAATATTCAGGGAGATCCTCTGTTTTTTTTTATTACCATGACTGGCTACTTAAGAGCCCAGGAGTGTTACCTCATATGTAAAAAATATCCTACATAATTAGCTTACTGCATTAACAAAGTTCTGCAACTAGCACATTTCATTTATTATCATATATTTAACTGCAGTTGTAGATTAATTGTATTAGAGTTCCTATATTCAACAACTTTATCATACAGATACATTACATTCAGTAGGTTTATTCTCATTGAATACAAAAACATCTCTATCATAGAGACGTAAATTGGCTTTGCTAATAACACAAAAACCATTTCAGTCAACCAAAGTGGGCTAATGAACCTTTTGCTGAATGTACACACTGTCTTCAGTTGCATTATATCTGTTGACCTGATAAACTATATAAATCTCATTAAACACATCAGCACTGTCAATATCCTTGTTCACTGTGTCTCTTTTGATTCTGTCCCTATTGATTTCTGGCTCAGAGAAGATCTAGTTCTACATGTTCAACACGATTGTCAAGTCTCAATCAGTTCAGACAGATCTGTTCCTGTTGTGGCAATGAAACAATATGATGTACCTACCTCTGGCTCCTGCTCACCCTAATGCCAAATGAGAACTTCACCCAAGGTCATGAAGCTGTGTATAAGTGTGCAATGCCATAGGGTACACATGACTGGTGAGCTTGAACTTTATCAGGCCTTGCTCCATGATAAGGCAAAGCTCAGCCATCTGTGTAATCCAAACCGGCATTCAATTAACAGACCATTCCACCCGGTTGCCTCCCCACCCCGACTGTAACAGGACGACCCTCTGCTTCTGGAGGCCAAAAGGTCTCAGATTGAGTCAGTGGGAGGGGTGTGTCTTCAAATGTGCGGGGTTTGCTGTCTTTGGAATGAGCCATTGAGCATTTAAGGTTCCTCAAGTGACAGCTATACCAGCGAATTGGGGGATGGAGAATGGAAACAGTAGGAATTTTTAAGGTCATGGTCCCATTTTGTCTATTGATGGTTGTGTGCTGACAAATGTTAGAACCTGAAGTTGCCTGAGGCTGGGACGAGTGCCCAAAGAACTAGGGGTTTACGAGTGCTGTACCACTTATTTCTAATTATAGTATCTGCCCATGAACATTGAAATAATCAGCCACCAACCAGTTGCAGCAGCACACTGGAGCCAGAGTAACAGTGATGCCTGTGGAGAAGAAAGGGAGCTCTTTTAAAACTCCAACCATGGGCACCAACAATCAACAGTCCTACTGGATCAACTTAAAAAAATAGAACAACGTCAACAAAAGAGGGATAAGAGGATGTCACTCATTAGACATTATAACAGTAAGGTGTTTGACTAAGCTGTTATGTAAAACAAAGGCTAGTTTTTCAGCAAACTGTGAGGAAATAACTATTTTCTGATGTTATAATTTTCTTTGGCAAGTTTCTTCTTCTATATTTCTTTGCTTTTGCAGGTATGAATCACTACCAATAACTCTACGCTGGCACAATCATATCCAATGTCAAGAGTAGCCTCTGAACTTTGCTTGTCAAAATCATAAAAGGATGAAGTCCAGAAGATTGAATTTTAAGGTTGGCAGTTTGCCAACCACTCAAAATGACTCAAAAAGTTTGAAATCCCTAGGCATGCACGAGCTCGCTGGTTTATCATATTGATATCATTCTGCTGCGCCATTCTTTCACTTCACAAATGAGCCTGGATCTTCACCAAATGATCTCTGATACCTCTTCATTGTATTTCTTTCATTCATTCCCTCTCATAAAAGACAAAGAGAAAGACAGGTGAGCTGCTAGCTCTCTGTTGGAAACAAAATGGAGATATGAAATATGGACCCGTAAAAACTGAGGAGATATTTCATGGCTAGGGGGACTTTACTTCTATTAAGTTTACTGCAGGAGGAAAAATACTGAGAGTAAATCCAGCTTCGGCTGATGTGCTGTTGTAAATTGGGAACAGACTGTACTGATAATGATGGTACAACACTCCAAGCAAGCCCTGTGGCCCCTGGAGAATAAGGCAGTGGCTGCTGTTGCTTTTTATCTTCTGACATTGTGAAAGGTGGAATCAGGTGTGTTTGGGCAGGCTTACACCAAAAACCTTAGCAATATACATTCTGCAATTATGGATCAAGTGAAAATGATTTAATCATATTAAGTTTAAAGCAAAAATTTGAGTTTCCCATTGTGTATGTTTATTTGATTCAGAAAGTGCTGTTGTGGGGTGTCTCAGCTATGCAAGCTGTGATTAATACTTGCAGCAAGGTATTGGCTGCATGTGGACAGCTGAAAACATTTTGTTATTCAAAAACCATTTGGTTTTTTGTGCTACGGTAATAATTCTACATGAAAATGCCACTGGCCTTCTCGGTGATTAGATGGTGTGTTTGCTATGGTCAGTGACATTATCAGTGGCTCATTGCTAACACAGGGTTGAATGGTTATTGTTTTCATGTTCGGTTATTATTGGCTTGTACAGACACTATCTGATGAGTCTGTGCTTATGCATGTGTAACAGAGGTAGAAAAGTCAAAAATCACTCTTTTGGTACAGACATGATGCTTTTATTTTTGATGATACTCTATTAAGGTAAAGTCCTTCCTTGCCCTTTTCACAGAGAGGTCAGAGGTCAGGTTCAGTGACAGAACAGCACCCCGAGAGCTTCAGCAGACCAGATGTGTGCTGTCATGGGGGCTTGAACCTGAACCTCCCCCCTTCTCACTCCATCACCCTGCTAGAATGTATTAGTCTAATTCAAGAAAATGCTTTTGAACAATTAGCTTGATTGGCAAAAACAGAAATAACCAGAAACAACCACTGGCGTTGAGAAGTTGTGTTCTAATGTTCATGACACTTCTTTTGTACAGAGCTCATTGGGGGCGCGGTGGCGAATGACATTGTCGTCCGGACATGCGACATCACCGTCAGCTCATATGTCTTCATCAATGCTTAATGGAGCCTGCGACTGGTGCTGCACTCAGCAACAATTCCCATCAGGCAAGAGGTGGGAAAAGGGAACTTGAATATGCCGAACATGTCTGACCTCATCGTTCAGCCTCTCATTCAATGAAAACAACTGAGCCCAGTAATGTGGAAGGCATCAAAGTACCAAATTGCAAAAAGTTGTACATAGCATAGTTGGTATTTCTGCTTGATTTCCTATTCAGGGCTTTTACAGTGACAATGCATCTGGAGAATTTATTGTGGTGCATGAGCGTATAGTTAGCTCGTAAGGCTTTGATATACTTGGAATGATATAACATGACTCAGGGCTTATGGGAGGAAAACAGAATGAGACAGAGAAGGGGATTGTTGATGGATAGATCTCCAGGGAGGAATAGCACATCCGGTAGTGATGCCAATGAACCGTAAATGAGGACCTTTCAACGCCCTCTGTCACTTCATTTACCTTCTGTTTCCTATGCAGCACTTCTCTCTCTCTCGCTCTCATTTTTTTCTTTCCATTTCCGCCAATGGAACAATCTACCTCCCCGTCTTGCAATCATTTCTCCCTTTCTATGTAGCTTTTTAGTCTCATCCCCTTCTTATCTAACTTAGCACCATTGTGAAACATCAACCTTTCTAATTTTGGTCTCACTTCCTCATCTTTCTGTCTCCCTTCCAACCCAAACCCCTATATACCTTTTTGTTTCGTTCTTTGCACTGTTTTCTCTGTCCCTGCCTCCCTCCCCTCTTTCTCTCTCTCTCTCATCTGCGCTCTCATCCACACAATCACGCTCTCTCTGATGCATCCCTCGCCCCAGATTTGTCCTTAACCAGGGGAAATTTATGCGGCATGCACCATCCTCCTACTTTACTGGATAAAAATGTTGGTAATGTTAGCCTCCTATCTATGCATGGCAATCGCCTCTAGGTGTTCCTCACTGTACAATAACCCCCACATTGATTCACGGGTGATGACACGTGCCGTGCATGAAAGCCAGCTCACAAGGAGGGTTCAAAGACACCTTTTCCAAACACCTTTTCCAAACTATTGAGCAGTATCATTCACATTGATGAACTGAGTTACCAATGAGAGAAAATATATTAATTTTCATAATGTGGTGACTCAGCATTCAAATTGTAATGGATGAAATGATTATGCACCACTTCCTATTTACCTCATATCTCCACCAACAATATTTTAGTTGCTGTTTGTGCATTGGGTAGTGGCTCGTGATTTTCAGTCTGTATCGGCTGCCTTATTACGGTTATGTAAAGCAATGCAATTCTGGAAATTTCAGCCGAGTTACATTTACAAAACTGCGCACATAATTGATTTTGAATGTGGTATATGAGTCATTAGTCAGCTTTTTGAGCATTTGTTTGGATATGCTGACTTTATTGTTTTGCCAAAGCACTGCAAGGTCACAACATCTGGATTTGCTGAGTCATTTGTGTACCATAACGCAGTGCAGCTCTAACCAACGTGCTGAGGGCATTGCATCTTCAGACAATGAAATATGTACATTCTTCCCTATTGGTAACAGGATGGCTACAGTGTAAATTATTTGCCATTTATCAACATTAAGTGTCTTGCAGTACCATGAGGCTTAACATTTTTGAATCTCTGACCCAACTGGGAATCAGAAACCTAACACACCCATTACACGACAACAAACTCATATTAATTGCAACGAACAGTATCTTGTTCTTGGTGACGAGACATATTAGGCTTACAGAGTATAACAGTATTTATTCAGACACTCATTGTACCATGACAGATTGAAATGCCTAGGATTCACTTCCTTAACAAAATAGCCCCTGAAGTGTAACTATGCTTTAGAATGTCAACATGTCTGTATATGCAGGCATTCAACACAGTTAACAAGGGTAAGTAATCATTCCTCCATAGGAATATATGGTCTATTTTGGACGGCATTGTGGTAGTCATGTGGCGGCCATGCTCATTCAAATTCTCACAATATTTTGTGAACTAAGGCAAAGTTTACTTTTATTGTATGACATTCAATTCCTCTGTCATTTTGTCTTTGTCACTTACTTCATCGTTCCCTATTATTCTTGCAGGTAGACGCTCTGGAAGCATAATTAGGCCCCATTGAGTGATGAAAACCAGCTTTGACAACTCCAATTCAGCCAGCCATCATCACTCGGGTCCACATGGACGACAAACCACACCAAACATTACGTCTAATCTGCTTTTGCTTTGCTAGGGGTGTAATTAAGCTTCTAATATGATTTAATCTCTCATTTTTTATACCCCCTATCTACCCACTCACCAACAAACCAATAGGCTTCGGGTGCGCTCTCCACTGCCAGATCATTGTGGGAATGTTCATTAGTCTTTCTAATTGGCTGGTATGATTGAATAGCAGGAACAGATATTAAAGTGTGGGGGTTACTGGCCAGGAGATACAGAAGCGTCTGTATCTCATATCTAATTTCATTTATATTAATGAAGACATTGTTTTACCGTAGGTGGACTTATTAAAAAGACAACATAGACATAGATTCAGAACACAAGCTCACTTCTTTTTACACTGAAAACACACTTTCAAATTCCACAAGAATGTATCTGAAATCCTGTTTGGATAAACAGATAATTCTAAACGAGCGTGAGTGGCATGCTGGTCTAGTTTAGGCTACAACGAGCACTGCCTGGCACCTGATGACAGAAAGACATACTGAGATGGGTTTACTGAAGACAACCGACTGTTTCAGGAGGCATAACATGGCAGAGACTTCAGAGAGTGTGGCACACAGCAACAGGCTCTCTGAATCCGAATATTTGAATTTCTTCTCTCACTCTCTCCCTCTGTGTGTGTGTGTGTGTGTGTGTGTGTATGTGTATGCCTCCAGTCTGGGTGCAATGGTCCATTTGGCAGCTGTTTGAGGAACCCAGCAGAAGGCAACGCTTTTTGCCTGGAGATGCAGGCCAAGATCCAGCCCTGACTGAGATGGCAGGCATATGGCATCGCCACACACACACACACACACACACACACACACACACAC
>OOFE01012986.1:0-17556 GCA_900323365.1 Monocentris japonica | reverse complement strand
TTGTCTGAAGATGAGCGCGCGCGCACACACACACACACACACACACACACACACACACACACACACACACACACACACACACACACACACACACTCTATATACACCAAATTATTCATTGCTTTTACCATGAAGTGAGATTGATGAATGAATCATCATTTTATTTTATTTTATTTAAGCTCCTGTAGTTTGATCCATCCTTTATTCCATTCAATTGGAAGAGAGTGCACATCTCAATGTGCATAAATATAATGTGCTTAAATATAAGGTCACATTAAGTGATGATTGTGTCATAGCTCTGTGATTGGCATGACCGCGTTTGTGGTCATACATTTCCAGGATCTGCGCCAATGGTCACTGCCTGCTTTATTTTACAAAACTCCATGAGCTCTTTCACTGATCAGACCATTCTCTATTGGGAAATACCATGGTAACTGTACTGGCAAGAGTTGACCCCAACTATAACAACACACCACACACACACACCCACACACACACACACACATACACACACACACTGCTGCTACTGCTAGAGTGCCCCACCAGAATTGGGCGATCGACTTCTCCCCCAAGGCCCCCGGGCCTCACCAGTCAGCGCTGAGCAGTAATCAAACCAGACAATAGGTCGAACTTTATTATCAACCACTCGATATCAGCTACAGGAACAGCCACAGGCCCACTAAAGGAAGCCACACCGCCAGCCAGAAAAAAAGGTCTAAAGGAAAGAGGGGGCTGTAAAATAAAAAAAAATAAAAAATCAAACTTTTTTCTGGCAGCCAGGACATTGTGACTGTTCCCTTGGGCCAGGAGCGTTGGCTGGAAGCTTTTCACGGTTGAGGCTAAAAGCATCTTTCCTTTGGATGTTCCTGGACGTTTCTGGTGCAGAGAACTGAACGCTGATGACCTGACAAGGCACGTGCGAATCTCCCAGGTAATATGCACTTCCTTCCGCTTTCCTTTGCTTTACACTGTTTTTAGTAGAGCCACTATGGAAGCTGAATGCAGTCAGGTAGAGCGCAAACTAGTAAAAATCTACACGACTCAATCAATACACAGGCCTCCACGAACAAAGTTAATGAAACTGTCCGCTTTAGTTTGAATCCAAGGTGTTTATGTTCAGAGTTATTCATTTCAAATGTTGATTGGACTGTCCTAGACCATGGGAATAAATATAATACCAAATTTGAATTCAAAAATTGAGTGTAATTCAGCTATAATCGAACAGTTTAACTTGATCAAAACCCGTGTAAAACCCATGCACAAACCAACAAGATGAGAGTTCTTGGTCCAAAACGTTTCTGCTAGTGAAAGCTAAGACTCTATACACTGGCCTCCAAAAACTCTTCAGTTGTGGAAGCAGTCTCATTTAGTTTGAATCTAATGTGATTACAGCAACTAAAGGAATCTCTGAAGGTCTTTTGGGAAAACAGCTTTTTGATCATTTCACTTTTCTGTAAGGGCATTGTGCACATTTAAACTGATTGAGCTTGTGCCATATGTGACTTGAATGTAACGCATTTTACAACAATGTGCAAACAATTGTTTCATTATTGTTTCAACTGGACAGCACAGCCACTGTTTTAATTGTTCATCAGTCTCAGTCCATTGTGGAATGAAATTTGAGTTGAACTTTTAATTTATATTTTTCAAATTCACTTCATTACTGTGACTTGAATGTTTTGATCCTCTGTGTCCACTGCATATGTCACAGACTAGAAATTAATAATTAAGCTCCACACACCTTGTTAATATTTGTTTTTTCCATTAACAGCATCAAAGGCCAGGGAGACATAAGTGATGTGTGTGTGACTTGGTAAAAGGAAAAAGGGCATCTCAACACCATGAGCAAATTGCAATTGAACATTCATGTTTTACATTTCAATAGACTGAAAAATACAAAAAACAACTAAATATACGATGAGGAGAAAACAAAAGAAACGATTGCGACGATTGGTTTAGACAGAAAAAGCGCAAAAGTGTCAATTAAAGCAAACAGAACACGGTTGATGGTTAACTTTCTATTGAACGCAGAAGAATAACACAATGGGGAGGCTCAACATGAGCTCCCTGATTCATAGTACCTGTGGGTTTCAAAAGTTGAGCAGAGATCAGTGTTCTTTCAGTTATCTATCATCAAAGGGTGCTTCAAAACACAATTATACTCAACCAATGTTGTGAAGAAGTCATTTAGACTATTTCTGTGCCAATCAATATTTGCAAACCACAACTCACTCCCAAAGCCGGAACCTAGAGAGCCAACCAACCCTGTGATGTCATCAAGATGTGAAACATGGAACTGCTCCACAGACAATTAATGGCTGAGTGGTTGAGTATGTATGTACATTTACTATACTCTCTAGCAGTTACCCTTACATTTCAGGCTTGGAGCTGATCCTCCAGGGCAACCTATACTGAGTGAGCCAGTAGGGGTTCAGTGTATTGCTCAAGGACACTTTGACAGGATGCATGGCTATTGATGGACACATGTTGACAGTCTCCCAATACAATAGGGAGACTGTCCCCTGTAGTACTGCTATCATCTCTGAACCAGAAAATGTGCCCTTATCCCCAGAAAATCCCCTTGCTGCCCCTTTACCATTCCCCCCAATTCATCTTTTATGCAGCAACTCCAGATTTTATGTCCTCTATCACAGGGTCAAGTCTTAGTTGTCAGATTTCTAGCTTTGGGAGAGAGAGTTCCTCATGTTCACAAATACTGATAGGACTATCCCAGACCGTAAAATTGATACAACATGAATACATTCTAAATTGAGCTGTATTCCTCTTCACCAGAATACTGAGATGGAATTCCTCCTACAGATACCTGGTGTAGCACCTCTGCACAAACTGCCAAACTGAGATTATTCTGTCTTGGTCCACAGCTTTCCCACACATTCAGTATCAACGCTTCCTTCTGAATTGCGCAATCCAGTCGAGAACCAAACCTGGTGCGAGAGATTCAGCTGGACTTGAACACAAACGGGACCACAAGATAAGATTTACAGGTTGTGAGGGCCTAGTTGTTCGCTGACCCTAGCGGTCTGTAGTGGTCCCACCATGGGGAAGACTGGACAGAGCACGGTGGACCTAAACTCCCCGACGGAGGTCAAACAAGCAGTTCCCTTTGAGGACTTGGATCCTGTGGCACCCCCCGCAGACAAAAAGAAGAAAAAGGAAGAGCCGCCTGACAGGGGCAGCTGGAAGGGCAAGTTTGATTTCCTGCTGTCGTGTGTGGGATACGCTATTGGCTTAGGAAATGTCTGGAGGTTCCCCTACCTGTGTGGCAAGAATGGTGGAGGTAAGTGCTTGGGGGCCATTTTGGGTAAGATGGAGCCAAAATGACTTAGAGTGTATCTGGGTCCAGCCAGGTTAAAGTTCATTAAACACTGAATGCTTTTGCTCTAAGTCTACTGTCTCATATGGAGGATCTGCAGATGCATCAATTGAGTCAGGTGAATTTGGAGTGGGGGAAGTGATGATGAACACTGCACAGTCTTTGAACCAAGAGTGGCTGTTTTTCGATGCCTTGTCATGTGACATGTCATATTAAATAGTGAACTTTAGCTGTTTTGTCATGGTTGTGTGACTGCTGTGTCAGTGCAGCTGCAACATAGCATTTTTGTGTCAGTATACAAGTATTCAATAACAGTACTAATACTGACAAACAGCATGTTTTCTTGAACAACAAATTTATAAAAAGCTCATATACGTTGAAGCAAATCTGTGTAACTCCAGAGCTCGAGTAAAAGCAATATATTAAATGAAAACAAAGCTTGTGCTTTAATCACCCTGATGGGTTATTCATGAGCTCATCGCTAATTATGAAAGTCACATTACAAATATGAATATTTAAAGACAATGTTTACAGTGGTAAAACAACAATATCTTAGTATTGAGGTCACTTCAAGCCCTTTGAGTGCATGATTAAGAAAGTTCACAGAAAGTTTTTTGTTACTGATGCTAAAACGTTTTGTCTAAATGAATCTCCTGAGGATGATGTGTATCTTTTGGATGTGAATTGTACAATATTTAGCTAAGGCTAATACAAGTATAAAAACATGGCTGTTTTCTAGCATTCTTCATAATATCCTAATATAGCATGTCTAGAGGTAAGAATTGTCAATAAACCGATAGGAGAGAAAAGCTCATAGCTACTGTAATAATACAGCAACATTTTTATGTCCAAAATGAAGACAATGGAACTTAATGTGTTAAAATCAATTCAGGTGGTTTCATATATTTTGCAATATAACTGCCATGGCAAAACAACATTCTCATAGTTCAGATAATAGACTGTCCAAAAACATTTCTAATATCATCCACTGTCATAGCTTGCTCCCTTAAAACTATTCTTTTTAATGCTCTGAGTATTGGTCCAACACATCATGAGATGTAAGTTCTTCATAAAACCTTATGAATCTATCACAACAATCCTTGAAGTCATTATAACGCTCTCATTACTTCGTGGTCATGTGTCAGGGGCCTTCCTGATCCCGTACTTCTTGACCCTGGTGTTTGCTGGGATACCGCTCTTCTTCCTGGAGACGTCCCTGGGCCAGCTCACCTCCGTGGGAGGGCTGGGGGTGTGGAGGCTCATCCCTATGATGAAAGGTGAGATGTGAAGAAATGGGAAGAAATGGACGCCTGTCTGTGATCATTTACATCCATAAATCCATACATATTCTCATAGTTCAGATCAAATCCTGTGATTGGTAAACATCCTTTATGGCTCCCTTATAATGATATTATGGGTGACAATAATATCATCAGTGTGTGAGTCTTGCTGAGAGAGTGTGATGTGAGGTAGCAATGCCATCTGCTTTTGTTTTATTTGTTTTACTGCTTTTGAATTAGCAGTTAATGGTTACATCACGCTGCCTACTGTCCCAGTCATGTTATGCAGTGTAGAGCGCATACAGTAGAGTTGACCTATAAAAGATGCTGTAATGCCGATGCCCCTCCCTCCTTCAGGTGTTGGTCTGGCTGCAGTGGTCCTGTCCTTCTGGCTCAACATTTACTACATCATCATCATTGCCTGGGCACTCTACTACTTGTTCAACTCCTTTGGATCGGTATGTTGCATTATCAATGGCACCAGGGAGCAGACCGCCATCAAACCTTTCAGACATTTTGACAACTGTAGTATAATTGTAAGTGTTGTGAGCTGCTTTAGCTTTCCCTTTTTGACTACTGACTGCTAATTCTGAAAGAGACATAAACTTGTCAAATACTATACTTAATAGCTGAGCCAGCTGAGTTGGTTCAAACACCTGGTAAAAATGTGCACTGGATGCCTCGCCTTGGATGTATACCGGGCTGGGAAGAGACCCCAGGGCGGACCCAGGACATGCTGGAGGGACCATATCTCCCAGCATGTGTGGGAGTGCCTTGGGACACCCCAGGAAGAACTTGCTGGGGAAAAGGATGTCTGAAGTGACAGTGACCTGACCTGGATAAGCAGCAAGACAATAGATGGATGGATACCAATCTCAGGAGCACAAGATTGATCAAACCACTTTGATGTATGATTTCTGTGCCAGCCTTATATTTAACACTGAACAGTGAAGATACTTTGGGTCTTGTTGGGTCCACCTCACTCCATCAATGATGATCTTTTCTCTGTCTCTGCTTTTTAATATCTCTTCACGACTGCCTGGTGGAAAACCTTTAAAGACTTTGTAGACTTAGTAGTATAAAGCATCAGGCTTTTGTAGCAGGCAGAATGGAGGACTGAGCTGCAGGAATCAAAACTCTATGAAAAATGACGGTGTATATACTGTTATCTGAAGGCCAAGATCATGATTGGTTGATTAAATATTTTCACTATTGGATGGTCTGTCTATCTGTCTGCCTGTCTCTTCTAAATGCCCCTGTGGCAGAAGTTTAAAGACTTGGTAGTTAATAGGCTGCCAGACAAAATGGTAGACTGTGGAGAGCTGAGGGGATCAGAACACTTAAGCATGAATGGTTGTTTGTGTAAATTCTGTTGTCCAGTCTGTCCCTATGCATTTATGGAAATGAAATAACTCATGAGTAGCAGAACACTGAAAAAATAGTACAGAATTGGAGAAATATTTTGGTTTCCCTGTTGCTAAAGCCTATATTGTGTTTGCATATGTGTAGGAGCTGCCATGGCAGAGTTGTGATAACCCCTGGAACACAGAGAAATGCTTTTGCAATTACAGTCTGACAGACACCGCCAACCTGACCAGCGCTGTCACTGAGTTCTGGGAGTAAGTCCAGTGATGCACAATGTAAAATGTGTACTTGTGTACCATGTGTGCGCATATTTGTGTGTCTGTGTCATTCAGTCTGTCTGCACTAGTATGTGTGGGCGTGCATTTGTGTATTTGTGCTTGTGTGTGTCTGAACTCAGTGTTTATGTGTGTGTGTGTATGTGTGTGTGTGTTCCTCCAGGCGTAACATGCACCAGCTGTCCAATGGTCTGGAGGAGCCAGGAGAATTGCGCTGGCCCCTGGTGGGCACCCTGGCCCTGTCCTGGGTTCTCGTCTATTTCTCCATCTGGAAAGGAGTGGAGTGGACAGGGAAGGTCAGACTCTCTGCTCTCTCTCTTTAAACTCTCTTTCTGTGATCTCTTAACTTTCGCTTTATAAGCTCTCTCTATGTTCTTTCAACCTTCTCTCTCTGGCCCCAGTGCTCTCTTTGTTGACTGCTTTTTACACACCCTTTTTTTCTCTCTTCCTCTTGTAGATTGGAGTTTTAGTGATACAAACATTTCTTGGAGGCAGAACTAGTCTGGAGGCAGAAATAGTCTTATTGGTTTACTTAAACCTCAGTCAAAGCTCCACAGTTAACTAACTGGCAAACTTGAATGGCAAAGAGGGAACTCTGGTCAAAATATAAATAAAAAATATATATGGCAGGGACTTTTTCATTAATTCCTCACCATGGCATCCAAGATCTTGGATGGTCAGCGGCTAGCTAACTAGTTTACCTGGATGGTCAGCGGCTAGCTAACTAGCTTACCTGGATAGCAAATAGTAATAAAACAGGAGGGAAAAACAACAATTTGGTGAATAATGCATCTAGCATTATTCACCCTTATCCAGAGTGACTGTGATCCAGAGAATATTCATGTATAAACAAAAGTAAAATACTTCCAAAATAATCAAGGTCAATTGTTGTTGTCTTTTTTTTCAAAATCAGATAAAATCAAGCAAGTCCAAATCAAGCAAGTCCATCTATCCATCTGTTCCTCTAGGATGTTACTGCTATCTATTTCATCTGCGATCAGTCTGCTGTCTGCACCCTTTCCATCTCTCTCTCAACATTGTACTCAGGTGGAAAAATTGAAAATGTTTCGAAGCTATTATTTAATCCAAAACTGCCAGACGGTGATTCACAGGTAATAGGAAAAAAAGGAAAAATCATTCTGTCAACTGCATGGGATTTTCAAATTACAGCCAAGTCGAAGCACCGTATGCGAGCAGAAACACATTTACACACTCACCGCTAAGGATAATTGGATTTTAATGTGTGGCGGCTGAGAGCAACATGAATTCCCCAAGGCCCTGGCCTTGATGGACATTACCAATTAAACATAATGATTATGCTACAAAACTACAGGCCACATTCCAAAGTCTCTGTCAAGATCTTCTGGCAAAAAGAAGCCATGGAAATATTTTAGTAGCTACAGAATTTCCTGCTGTGCTTGTGTGCCCAAGGTTTTGCCTCTTTTGGATTTTTAATTATTGAAGGCAAATTGCTTTGAGTTGTTTGTAATTGTGATTAGCTTACAAATAAACCCTTGTCCCTTCTTCACACAGACACTGAGACACACACACACCATGCAATTTCTGTCGAGAAAAGTCTCGACAGTCTCTCTCTCTCTCTCTCACACACACACAGGTGGTGTATTTCTCAGCCACCTATCCCTACTTCATGCTGATCATCCTGTTCTTCCGCGGGGTCACTCTGCCTGGAGCTATAGATGGCATCCTCTTCTACATTACCCCAGACTTCAATAAGCTTGCCCGATCTGAGGTAGAGAGTCTGTACACACACACACATTCAGACAAGCAGACACACACCTACTCACAGACACAGGCACACACACACAGAAATGAGATGTTCAAAACAGAAATGAGATGCCAAGGATTTTGAAATGCCACACACTTAACCTTTACCTGCTGTCTCCTAGGTGTGGCTGGATGCCGCCACTCAGATCTTCTTTTCGTATGGACTGGGCCTGGGCTCACTCATTGCCTTGGGAAGCTACAACAGTTACAACAATGACGTGTACAAGTAGGGACATACAATAACTAGTTTTGTACATTCCCCTTGATGGTTGATGTGGTGTAACTGTGCTATTTTACCAACATGTTTTTTTCTGCTTTGATGCAACGTAGTCTATTCTCTTTGATTCTCTTCCTTTTAACTTAAAATAACATATGCCTTTTGATTGGTAGACACTTTTATCCAAAGCGCCTCACAAAAAAGTGCAATGAGTGGCCCCAGTGGGATTCTTTCATCTGATGTACCTTTTCTAATAACCTGTTCCAGAATGGGTACATTTAATTCCTATTTCTTTTATGTCTACTTTCAAGTAAAGATGTTTCTTTTACATTAATTCTGGGTGTCCCGTGTCCTCCCCCCAGGGACTCCATCATTGTGTGCTGTATCAACTCCTGCACCAGCATGTTTGCTGGCTTTGTCATCTTTTCCATTGTAGGCTTCATGTCCTATATCACGAAGAAACCCGTCCAGGAGTTAGCAGCTTCAGGTATTGTACTGCAGTGATGTCCTTAGCGCAGAAAAACAACATAGGACTTCTGAAAACTCTGCCATGTGTTTCTTCCCATAATCAAAACAGAGCAGAGAAAAGTGATTATCCTTCAGGCAGGCTACACATTTGACCTTTACATGGAACAAGCCCTCTCAGACAAACTGAACAGGTATCAGCCCTTAGCTGCACATATTAGAGGTCTTGGGCGTGTTTGTGAGCTGATGATCCTTATATCTGGCAGCCGTGGACATATCTTGAAATGTGTGTGTTGGTGTGTGATGTCTAGGCCCAGGTCTGGCATTCCTGGCTTATCCCCAGGCTGTCACCCAGCTGCCCATGTCCTCTCTATGGGCCATCCTCTTCTTCTCCATGCTCATGATGCTGGGCCTGGACAGTCAGGTACGAACAACACACACACACACACACTACGGAAATATATCTAGTTTTGAAGAGACTTATGAGTGAGATTTATTTATGTCACCCATTGTTCCTGATTCATCTTTATAAGCATTAATTCATCTTTCTGTCTTATGAAATAATCAGAAAAAGCAATTACTGGGGTGAATTTATGAAGAATAAGAGAGATTGGATGCAGATGTCCTGCTTACTGAATGATTAGGATGCACACACACTCGTACACGCACGCAGACACACACACACACACTGAAGTATATCTGGCACTGAGGAGTACTTATGAAAGTGAGATTTATATCACAGCCATTCCCACAGGCTTGCAAAACCTTGAGAAAATAAGACCTTAAAAGTTTTTGAAGACAAATAGTCCTTGAAAGTACTTGATTTTTTAAATTTCAATATAGCACCCAAATTCATCAATATACCTCAGCTCTCTGGACCTCTCTCCATCATAGGATCAGCACTTCACATTTGCTGTAGCAGCAGCTTTTTATAATGAATGATTTCACCATGATTTCTTGACGAGCTCATAAAATATATAAAAAATGGGGTCTCGATGATGTTTATTTTGACTAATGTCGGGTTAAGAAACATGCCAGTTTTGAGTCCTTGAATTTCACCAAACAAGACTGTGGAAGTCATTGAAAAATCCTTAATCTTGATATTCAAGTGAATCTAGGAACCCTGTTGAATGAATCCATTACCTGTCTCAGGAAAGAAGAAAAACACCTATTGATCTGTCCTTTACTTGAGAGGATGTCCAAGAGCTCTGTCCTATCAAACTGAAAAGGAAATTCAACAAAATTGTGAAAATGAGATATGGACATTTGTGATCAGTATGTGGGTGTGAGAGTGTGTGGCCAAATGCAGATAATATATTATACAAGTAAGGTATACAAAGTCAATTTGGTATATTTTTTACACTGTCTATTCTTCCCTGACACTACCTGAATGGCATGGTAAATCCCACTTACTCACACCACACAGTTAAAACAACCTTTTATTTGGTACTTTTTGACCCAGTGCGTGTCAATATTTGGTAGCCGTCAAGTATATTTGCTGTTACAAGCTGTACGTGTGTGTCGTCTTAGTTCTGCACGGTGGAAGGCTTCATCACGGCTCTGATGGATGAATTCCCTCTGGTGCTGAGGAAGAGGAAGAAGGTCTTCATCCTTGTTGTCTGCCTCGTCTCCTTCATCATTGGATTCTCCAACATCACACAGGTGTGTCTGTGTGTGTGTCTGTGTGTCCTAAATGTCCTTAAACCATGATGAACCTCTGCCATAAAGGAATTGTAACATAAAATCTAACTGTAAATTCAATATTCTAATAGAATTTAGAGGATCAAAAGTCTTTGTGTGTATTGTGTGTGTGTGTGTGTGTGTGTGTGTCCATAAATGACCATTTTTTGTTTCTACATCACTGCAGTTGAATCACTCTGCAGGGTGCGCCTGTGTGTGACTGAGTGAAAAATTGTCTCAAGACCCAACAGCGATATGGCTTTCTCACACACACACACACACGCATACACAGGAAAAGATGCATTACACATAATGACAAATCGATCCCATAACAACCCGTGGCGTTACAGTTAAGTTGCATATTTTATTGAATAAAGAGAGGAATATTGGTATTCAGCCTCTACAGCAGATGTGTATGTGTGCTGAAATCTCCCAGGGTGGTCTGTACGTGTTCAAGCTGTTTGATTACTACTCCGCCAGTGGGATGTGCCTCCTCTACCTTGTCTTCTTTGAAACCATTTCCATATCCTGGTTTTATGGTAGGATATCTATTTTATACTGTTTATTCTAGTTCTATGGGCTGTTCTAACTTCTGTGTCCCCGGCTGAATTAAACCAAATGCTGTAGACGGGGGGTGCTGTGATATCAAGTGAAACCACAAGTGAAGATACTCTGGAAACAATAAAGTCACCAAATGAATCAAGCATGTAGATTTCCTTTTTCTATATCACTGTCCAACAGGAAATTACATCCATCTGCTTCACTCTCTCCTACAAAGCTCTCACTCCAGTCACCTTCCCCTTCTCTTTCACCCCATAAAGCTCTGTTCCCCCATTTATTATCCCCTCGTGGAACACACTCTCTCTTTGTCTCTCTCTCTTCATGCTATAGGAGCGGAGAGGTTTTATAAGAACATTGAGGACATGATCGGCTATCGGCCCTGTGGCTGGTGGAAGCTTTGTTGGAAATTCTTCACTCCGCTAATCTGCCTGGTAGGCCTGGCCAATAGATGAGGAATGAGTACCAAATTAACCTCTGTGGCCCAAACTCCTTACTTACAGTTATTCAGAGTCACGCTCTATGCTCTACATCCCTCTCACTCATGGAAATTTATGTAAAGGATGTGGCAGCATGCAAGCAATGACTGCGTTTTATATAAATTGTTTACAATTTCATGCACTCATCAAGTTATAGCAGGTGTCAATAGGTAGATCTGCTATCTATGTTGCTTTACAGTTCATCCCATGGACTGTCAGGCCCTCGGGGAAATTATGGCAATGTCTTTATCTCTCTACTACTTGACTGATAAAAAAGTTGGATGTTAAGGAAAGTTATATCAATGGGAATTTAATGGCATTCTGTCAGAATGACTAAGTACAGCTTGCTCACTCAATACTAATCACTGGCTAACTGGCCAGATATATAGTGGGCCTAATTTATCAATAATTCTGCATGGTTGGAATATTATATATGTAACACACAAACATTATAGGCCAAATGATGCTTTCTATCCAATTTTATGTGCATACTGCTTGACAAACAATGTCAAAGGACGTCAAATTACCACACATGTTAAATTCTAACATGTTAACAAATGAAAGAATCGTGTATGTACAGTATGAGGGAATCCTTATAGCCTACTACAACTTCTAATAATATTATATATCTTAAGTTTTCCAATAATTATTGCAGTTGAAACGGACTGAAACATTGTTTCCTATTAGGGGGTGTTTACCTTCAGCGCCATTGAGATGACCCCCCTGACCTTGGGGAAGTATGTGTACCCGCTGTGGGGCCAAGTGATTGGCTGGCTCATGGCGTTGTCTTCCATGGTACTGATTCCCGGCTATGTCATCTATATGTTCTGCACCAGCAAGGGTAGCATCAAACAGGTAAAAAACCTCTCACATTTCTTGCTTTTTGTCTGTTTTAATGTTTACTCATTGCAATTGAGGAGTTACCAAGCTAACTCACTCCAGAACTCGTGCATATGGAGCAAATGGGAAAGTGAACAACATGAATGGTACAGGTCTCTCTTGAAAGACAGGACGCAAATGTTATTTCTCTCTTTTTTTAGGGTTTTAGTCATTTGCAAAGGGGGCAGAAAAGCTTTGGCACAAGGCCATTATCACTATTTTGGTTTTAACTAGGAAGGAAATCTATGACACTAATGATGGCCTAGTGCAAAAACGTCTGCTTTTTCTTAGAAGTCTTCAATAACAAGCATCCTGTCTCCTGTTTACTGACCACACTATTCACTTTGTTCATGCATTTTGCTCCAATTCACTCTCAGCTACTGCACTTTCTGGCCTCACCTTGTGTGCCCTTCATACATCCCTCCCATCTCTCTCACACCTGGAGGATGACTGTGAAGTATATAACCTGAGATTGACGTAACTCACTGCTTTTCTTGACCAGCGTTGGCGGAAGATGACAACTGCCCAAGAGGATAAAAAGCCACCGGAACATGAAGAATTCACACACACCGGGAGCGTGGGTGAAGCCCCTGTCTAGCCAGGATCAGTCAGGTCGAAAAAATCCCACTTTTTTTTGGTCTGTATTTCAATTTTTCATCCCTCTCAAGTTGTGCTGAAAAATCAGGTGATAGAGGAAGGAAGGGAGGAAAGGAGGAAGCACTTTTGAGCGAAATTAGATGCTGTGTTCAATGAGAAGATTTCCATTGAGTGTCAAGGAGTAGGCTGTCTGTGTGACCACAAATGTGATGCTTTGAATCAAACCTGTATGACTGTGCCAATGTCAAGCAAATTCTCTCTCACTGTTTTTCTGTCTCTTTGTCTATGAGCTTGTCTCAATAAAGACTTTGAACAATCTGGTAAAACTTGACTCCAGATGTGAAGCTGTAATGCATTCAATTATTTTTGCTTATGAGCCAACCGGCCAGACATTGTGCTGCTTTTGTCTACAGACTTCAGTAAACATCACCCTTGCCATGATATATGTCTGTAGGTCATATGATTATGTTTGTTGTGTTTGCTGATAACCTCACATACAAATGTTTCAACCTAAAAAATATTTAATTTATAACCATAATATGAATGTTTGTAATGCATTACGGCAATATACCTATTAAGTGTTACCATAAATATTTTTCTGCTATTTTGTTTAAAGAGGTAGCTTTATTATTTTATGAAACATTGTACAGTCTATTTGCTACAGAGCATGCATTTAACTCGGCTTTGATATATTGGTTCTAAGTTTTAAATAATGTTATGTATTCATAAATGTTATTAGTCTTTTCATGGGAACATATTTGTTTCAAATAGTGGTGAGCTGTAAATATTATTGTATCAAAACAGTTTAAAGTACAATATCTGTTTTTTATTAAATGAAACAATGTTTCTCATAGACGATGAAAACGTGCAAAATATGATAAAATATTGTGTTTTGTCAATTTTGGGAATGTATGCAATCAGTAATGTGAAAGATTTGCTGTGGCATTGGTCCATTTTTTTTCATTTCAATAAAAACAAATAAACAAAAGAAAAGTGACAACTGCATTCATTAGCATCTTTGTGCAATACTTTGAACAGATCATTTTAAAACTTTTTTGTAGAAAGTTTTTCAGTTCAGCTAGCTGCTAATATTTGTGATTTGCTGGACAAAAAATAGTTTTGCATTCAGAATTTGAAAAATGGTATATTACGTAATACGGGTCAATACATTATTTAGTTTGAGTTCTGAATTATTGAATAAAAACTGCATTTTTCTCAAACCTTTTCTGTAATAAAGGTCTCCTGTAAATTTAAACGGGCCTGGATTCATGGTGTTTGGTTCCATACGACAACATCAACAATAGCCTGACTCAAAATAATAAGAGCCTCGTCTTAGACACTGGTGGCATTAAAGCTGAGAAATCAAGCTAATGGATTAAAGAACCAAAGTCAGGGTGGTGAATAGCCAGAAATCATCTTTAATAGCATGTTGATATACTGCAAGGACAGGTAGAGAGGGGTTCAAAGCCAACCAAGGGAAGGTGATGGTTCATGAATATATTTTTCTCAGTTTCCACCTGTCTAACCCTAAATAAGTCCTCTTGTATTTTTTAAACTTTTTTACTAGTATGAGCGAACACAGTGTTGAAGACCCAGAAAAGACGAGTTCCACATATCATCCAAGAAGCAGTGCATTGGCATGGCAAAGCCCTTTTGTCAGTAAGAAGGTTAGCCAGTGCCGTGCTCCGATATCATATGCTGCACTCTAAAAATGCTACATTGCTTTTCTATCAGACACAAACATTTGATTATCAATGTGACGTCAGATTCAGATTTATTGCACACACAGCTTCTTCTTTTTTTGTACGTTTCACCTCCCACAGAGCTCATACACACGATCAACTAGGAAAACCTGTGCAACCATACGCAGAGGCCAGTGAAGGACAAAAAAATGAAAATGGACATATTTTTTGGGCAAAATAGAAGCCTCTAATTTGTGACTATGCATTACAGTTGGAGAAAGATAGAAACACATCTGAGCAAATATTAATTTCTGTCTGAGGGGGCATTTGCTATCATCAATTATTATTTTAAAATTGCACCACAAGCAGTCCTTTACCACAGAGACAAAAGATAGTGACAAAGCATTGTGAGAGAGACCCAAGGACATACAGATACATCTTCATCTCCCAGCGCTGCACTGAGTGCAAACTCAATCATGCACAAAAAACTCAAGACTTTGGGGAATCACAGTTCATTAGGCCTCCAATACACAAATTGATGCCATGCATGAGTAAAGAATCACATTGTTTCTGAATGTTGATGCGAAATAACAAACGAAAATAAAATCACACAGTGTAAAACTCATCAGCGTGGTACTTGATGCAATAATTCGTGACACAAACTTCAAACATCTAAGTTTTTACAGTCAGTAAAAACCTTAATGTTATCATAACTGATGAATTTTCTGTGAAGAATGGGAATAAGATCACATCTCCTGTTTACTGAAAGATTAGGATGCTACTGAGGCAGCTCACACCCGCACGCACGCACACACACACACACACACACACACACACACACACACACACACACACACACACAACCTCTCTGCCAGCACTGCACAATAGATTGTTTTTTTTTAAGCTCAATCTTTCCATTGGGTGAAAACATATTAATGGGAAAGGACAGAAGGATGAGATAGAGACCTCCCAACAGGGGCTCTGTGATTATAAACCAACAAATCAGACAGATAAGAGAGGCAGGGTTAACCGAGCATCCATTCCACAGCGCCTGCTGGGGTTTATGTTTAAAAGATGGATGCATTCTGACTGGGGCACTCGCTGACCTATTTCAGAGTGAAGGACGCATGGCAGGGCAGTAGCATTTTGAAGGGGCTAAAGGTAGCTTGCTTGTCCTTTCCGACATGGCTTGAACGTGATATTTACAATCTAGGCTAGGGTGAAGAGCAGGAGATCAAACAACGCATTCTTTTGTCCCATTCTTATTTAAAGCAGGCTAGCCAACAGACAGCAGCCGTTAATGCCAGCATTCACAATATAAGCTCTCTGTGTGTCTCTGAGATCAGTAAATGTGTTTTCTGTATTTTTGCCTTTATGAAAATGTCCGATTAAAAGGTTAACCGGGAAGAGAAAACAATGATGATAAGCTGAAACAATATCAGACAAGAGACACAGAAGTTTGTTGTGTGACTGACAGCTAAAGGTAACCCTACATCACTCCAGAAGAGTAAATCACAGATGACTGCAAGTTTGAATGCATCACACAAATGATAGCAACATCTTGGCGTTCTCCTGAAAAAGTGAAATAGCAGTCTAAATCTCCTGGTGAATACTGTGTGTTGTACATATATATGTGAATGGTGAACGTTGTACTTTTCACTTAATGGAATCGTTTATCGATTCAAGGGTGAAATGTCAAAATGTGTCACAGAGAAAAGTCCCTTCAGCCAATTCAACAGCTCACGCAGTGCTGAACACGTGCCTTCGACCACTTCAAACTATCAACAACTTTTACTCCATCATCAGATAAATGTGTCCAGCATTCCTGGGACGCAATAACAGCAAATATGAAACATAACAAACCAACAAAAAACCTAGAGAGCTATCCTGGGCTGTCGTTGGCTTTCTTGGTTTGGCAGTAAGCCATATAATTGGTTGCCTTTGTTTCCCGTCATCCTTTACTGTAGGATGATCTATGGAGAGCGACAATTGGGAGAGTGTTTTCTGATGACAGAGAGAGAGGAACACCACGACAGAAGAGAGGATGACAAACACAGCTTATCAGAGGACGCTTATTTTTTTTTCAGAGCAGAGAGGAAGAGGTAAGGCTCTCCATCAAGTAAATAAATCAGCAACAGCGCAAACAAGGAGACAGATTTTGAAGAAATATCAGGGTTCTGTTATTCATTTTTTGTGTTCCTTGAGGAAGAAGCATGAAAGGACCATTTTATGAAAGCTGAGGAAGGTTTTTTTTTTTTTTTATTCTTTTCTTCTAGCCCTAGCGTTTAGTCAAGTGCAAAGTAGTCCGTTTTTAGTGGAGGCTTATGTATTTTGGCACACACATTTTCAGTAAGTGTCAACTATTCACACACGCACACACACAGTACAGTAGGCATGAGGTTGGGGATGATAAAAGCGAACATAAGCGGTCCTTGGAGTGGTGCAGATCCATCACCAAGACAACTGGAAAAGTTTGGAGGGATCACATATTTCTGTTGGTGGTGAATTGTGTACTGTAACTACAAGAAACCCATCCAGAAACTAAATATCTGTGATTTTCTCTAGCAAGAGTTAAAACTGACAAAAAAGTTATAGAAATTTGTTAAAACTACGTAATATTTCAAAATACATGTGGAATCAAGTAAAACATTATATCTGCGCTTAATTTCTCTCGCATCTCTTTTTAAACCTTGATTCTCTTTTAATTCATTATTTCCTTAAATATAGGCATATAGATGTGATTTCATATTTTTCATTATAGCTCTGTCTTCTGTATGTATATATATACATTATGTACTGGTAGAGAAGGGGTAGGCTTGTTCTGGTATTTGTATGTGTGTGTATGTGTGTGTGTGTTTCTGGGAAGGGATTCTAAATCAATTTCAGTCTTATTTACACCATGCTCCGAGAGCCACTAGGGGTCCGCTGTAGACTGAGGCGGGGATCAGGGGGAATGTACTGG
>OOFE01012985.1:0-23909 GCA_900323365.1 Monocentris japonica | reverse complement strand
ATGCGTCTAAGACGACGGGCACGCCATTGTTCCCCCACCTGGGTGGACCAGACGCCCCCCACCCCTCAATCCTCACCAGCCAGCTACAGAGTACTTTTCCGTGCCAAAAATCTAAGGTTAAAAACAGTTAATCATGTACTGAAGTCATTGTTTACTGTTAAGATGAAGGTAGGATGGGTTTAAGACAACAGATGAAGGCAGGGAGAGCTAAAATGTCACAGAAATTGGCGGAAAAGATTTTGTGTAGCTTTGGGGCTATGCCGGTAACTTTTCAGCTAATACGATTAAGGCCGGTGGGGGGGGGTGGGGATTTGACTTCTAAAGCCAAACTAAAGCCAGTCTTATCTGCTCCTATTTTGACTCTGTAGCACAGAAAACAGCACAAACATACATATGACCCCTGAACTGTGGATCTCGACATTCAAAACTTTGTGTGAGTTGGCATACGGTTGTGTGTGTTTTTAACTGTTTGTCGGATCTGGCTGATGCGGAAATAATACGTTCTGAAAAAAACAAACAAAAAAAAAAAAAAAACGCTGCTGAATATTTGGATGTGTTGACAGGGCCAGGCCTGTGACTTGGAAACGAGAAACCACATTATTGGCTTGTCACAGGGACGGCAGACATAAGGAGAGAGAGAGAGAGAGAGAGAGAAAAAGTCACTTACACACATTGTATGAATACATAACATTGCCAGATTAACTTCCATGCAAAATAGAGAATGTCTGATTTGTGCACACAACAAACGACTGCACCCAGATTATTCTGTCCTTGTCGCTCTTGCTGTGGTCATCGTCAATGTATAAACATTTTGCTGGGATTAGTTATTTTGCCATATGCTGAGGAAATGTCTGATGCCAACTCTCACACATTACACCTAAACTTAAAGGTACTATATGTAATATTTTTAAACATGAATGTATCATTGTCAAATTAACTGTGCTGCCACGGTATAGCTACTGTAAACGAATGGGACCATGATGGAGATGATTGGTAGCCTCCATCTCACACCAGTGGTATTGTACAGTGTTTATCAAAATTAAGACCACATTTCCCATCAACCCTCCATTTGCACCAAAAGAACAGCCATCTCTTCCTGCTTTGTGCCGTAAAGCAATCCAGCAGATTTCCCGCCAAATCTGACATGGTGGTACACATAACATGCAGTCTAGAGGCAGGTAGACGCTGCCAATCTTCTCAAGGATGGTCTTGTTTGTTTACGGTAATTGTGCAAAGGTCACGCAATTAATGTGGTGATGATTTATCGATGTTAAAATGACACACATAGCTTTTACCTTTAACACTTCCATAACATTTAGAGAAAAGGCATGTGAAAGAGTCTACAGACAGAGTTAGGGAGGCAACAAATGAGTTGCCCCTGTCCTTACACGAACCAAGCCATTGTTCCCATCAGAGAGACGGAGCCCAGTGATAATAGAGCTGAGATAAACAACAGTTATAAGCAGAAGTGTGGGGGCTCTTTTCAGGGTGGCCTGTGCATACAGTTGCTCATTATGCCCCTAATACACAAAGAATAGCCTCAGACACTAATCCAAGTCATCACAACGTGGGCTTCCCCATTCGATAAAGCCTGTCAGCTTGGGTCTCCAGTAGACCTCCAGCTCTACCGCTGATAACAGTGCAAATCATCTCTGACACAACAAATCAGCCTAATGTATTTCCAATCCTTTACATGCCTGGCCAGCCGTGAAATGAGAGGGAATACTCATGAGCATGTAAACATATTCATAGAACTTCTTTCCTTTTAAATTACACCATCAATGGTGGCCTCCAGTCAAATAGCCAGCAGATGTGCTACAACAAGGGGTGTCTGCAAGTGTCATCAAGCTAAATTCAAGACTTTTAAGACCTTTTTAAGGCCAGTTAGAATGTTTATTATAACATCAGACCAATTTTGCCACTGAAATAGTTGCAAACAACTTGTCCACCACAATCAGAACTAAACATCACCAACATCAGAACTAAAAAAAAAAAAAAAAAAGGGAGTGCCGAAAAGCAGAGCGGAAAAAGAGCAAGCCAAATATCTTCCACATACATATGAAAGAATTGATGGATGATGGATGGATTTTAATGCTGCTGTGAATGTTGCCAGAGATAAATATTTTTCAAATTTAATGATCACCAATTATCATCATCCTAGTCTGACCGACAGGAAGCGGGCGATTGGCATAGCCTCCTCATTGGTGCCGCTGATGAGATTCTTCTGGAATGATCCTCCTTTTCTGCTTCCTTTGTGTTATTTTTTCAAAATCCCCTGCTGTAGTGCAACAACATAGCCAGCAAGCTAGCTACGGAGGTAGTGATTATAACACAACAATGGAAAACTTTGTAGAAGAATTGGATCTTGCAGAATGGCAGGCCTGTGCAATTCATTCTGTGGACGATTAAAAACCAAACAAACAAGCGTAGAATAACTTGTTAGCCATGTACGTTCCACCAACAAAACATTTCGCTCTGACACTATTTTGGAAAGGTACAGTGTGATTGTTTTTCAGAAATAAAGCCCAAGGCATTTTTATCCTCTATGTCAGAATGATCAAGTTCTCTGCCAGAGGGTGAAGAAAGGTCGAGACTATCATAATCCTAGAACTACCATTGATAGAATCATTAATGGACCGGTGTCAAATAACACCTCTCACTCTCTTGATGAAGTTTCTGGCCTTTTTTGACAAGAAAATTATAAACATAAGAACTCAGACAGCACCTCCTGATCGTGTTCTAAATGTCGTCCACAGACCAACCATTTCTTTAGGCTCCTTTGAGCTAATACCTTCAGAATCACTCGTATGTAGGTATTGTATCCCACATGAAATCAACATCAGATCTGCTGCACTTGTTCAGCCTCTCCTTAAAAACCCCCACTGAAAACTTATTTCAATAAACATGTTTTTAACTGTTAATTTGCACTCATTTTATGATATGTACTTTCTGATCTTTATGTTTCATCACATTTCATTTTATTCATGTTTTTATTGTAAACTCTTAAAGTCCTGTACAAATAAAGTTTATGATGATTTAACTGTATTCAAGACCTTCTACGGCCTTGAGTTTAGATAATATAACTGAAGCTATTTTAAGTCTTTTTCAGCACCTGCAGACACCCTGTGTGAAACTACTGTGTGTGGGGTCCCTGAGGGGACCTAAGAGGGTGGAGGGTGTAAAGAGCTGGCATGTAAGTGTGGATGGCAGGGAGGAGGGTTTTACAATATGCAACCCTGGTGTGGTGTCGAACACCTGGGGGATACTGTGTGCTACCTCACATCAAAGAGCACGCACACACTGAAAGCACACAGAGCCACGGTGGAGATGAGAGCTCCTTGCCCTACTGATGTGGCTGCACTTTGTGAAGCAGCCTCTGGCACAAATCTCCCCGGCAGCCTGTTCCCTGGGTGATGGTCATTGGCAGTGAAGGGTCCAGGTTTTAGTCTTTCACACAGACGAGATAAGGAAGTGGCGCAAATCTCCTCAAAGCAACCTCTTGTGCATCGCAGATCCCCCTTTCTATGCAGCAGAGCATATCGCAGTTCTAGGTCAGGACCTGTTGTGTTGAAGTAGTTAGGGTTAGACTGATATATGGGGCTGATGGGGCTTTTATTAAAAACGGGATGGATGGAGCAGTGTCGTCTTATATGATGGTTATAATGTTTGTTTGATTACATAGAGTATTTATTGTAGAACTGATCAATTCTCTATGGGAAGCCCTTGAATTGATTCTAATGTGATATTTTGATTGGATTCCACACACGTACGCATGAATATGTTATTATTACTATTATCCTGGGTTTCAATGGAGATGAAACCCAGGATAATAGTTTGCCGTCAGGCTTTTCCATCCTGACAAACACAAAATTCAAGGGGAAACATTGAATAGTTTTGTTTTTGTTGGAATGGTTAAAATATTGAATATTGATACAAAATATTGGCTATCAGCAGCTTCAATCCAAGAATATCTGCATCAATATCGGCCTTGAAAAAACCTTACCGGTCAAACCCTGGTTTCACTACATGTAATTAAACTTGTAGTTGAACTACATTTTGCAGTAGCGTGCTGGTAGTTCAAATAAATTTGGATTGTGCTAATTCTTTTTGTCATTTTGCAGCGTAGTTAACTACTGTACTGACAACTAAGTTGACATATTCAGCTGATTGTTGAGACCAGTTGCTAAAAGGTCTGGATTTAAGTTCAGAAAAAAAAAAAATAGATATATATATACTGTATATATATTTACCTCTTGAACTGTCAAGGTTATACCAGTCAGATCCTCTAATTGATTTCTTTTTAGTTTACATACAACAGAAAGTTACCATTTCTTTCTCTTTTTTCTGTGAAGAAGCCACAGGGTGGTATACCGATTTTGTCACCTTTATCGGTGTCACATTCTGCCACGACATGGATTTTGCAATACCGTCATTACCGTGATAAATGTTTTAGCATATTAAAAATGATGATAAAGTGTTAGTTTTCTTCATAAGTTCAGTCTTGGTCTGAATATGTGTTTTTATTTTGTTACCAAGGAAACATAAAGCATATTCAGCGTTGTCTGTTATATTGCCTGCTATTTGAGGATCAAGAGGACAAAGAGAGAGAAGATGAAGAGAACAAACTAAGACTAAATGTAGAAGAGGCTTTGGCATTGTTTCATGAACTGGGTGAAGGAGAATTTGATGGTGGAGAAGTCCCAGACTTGAGCGATGTGGACTGAAGCGAGGAGTGTTCGTCTGATTCTGGCTATGAGCCAGCGGGACCCCAGAGTAAAAAATCCAAACCTAGCAACGCAGCCCCCGTTCTGCCAGCTGTGCCATCTACTGCCATATCCACTCCATTGGTGCCAGGTAGGCATAGGTTATTATTTTTTCATGTAGGCCTAAGTCATTTCGGGCCTAGGTCTAGGTTGAATTAGTTTGCCGTCAATTGGATCACACCTCTGTATAGGTCCTATATATTCATGAAAGCGCAGCTGCTTCAAAGTGCAAAGTTGTAAAAAAAGTCGGAAAAAGTAAAATCAATAAGGACTAATAAGGAATAAAAATGTTATAAACGTCAACAGGTAGCTGTGCAAAATGTGCCATCCACACCCGTGCCCGTGCCAGAGAGAGCACGCACCGCTTCTCCAGATGCAGGGAGGCCTATTGCAAATGCTCTGGCTATTCTCTCTCATTTTGTTTCATTCAATTTTTACAACCGAGTCCGCACACCACAGCGCAACAACAGCGTAACAACAGTGCACGCCAAGCACAACATAGAGGATCCACTGAGTGCGTTTCTCTGTATACTGGACAGGGTACAGTGATGACAGCTTGCGCTAATTTCTATCTCCAGTCGGTCTTGATGTGGTAGATCAGATCGCTCGGCTTTTCTCTGTAAAAGGGGCTACCCGTGGCCCGTGGCAGTGTTCTGCAACATTCTGGACCTGACTGCCATCAACGCGTGTCGGGATTCCTTTTTTTTGTGTCGGGATTCCTGCAGCCAATAAATGTTTTGATTTTGTTTATTGTGTCATGTCTGTATTGAAATACATATCCTAATAGTTAGAATAGTGTAATGATAGAATAGTGTGAAATATTCTCTTTTAGCATTGTCAATACTACAAACTGTTCAGCTTTGGCCCGTGCCGTGAAAGGCTACAGCGCACAGTGAAAGCAGCCGAGAGCAAAGCTGTGAGATCCAGCCTGCTTCACGTTGTAGCCTATAGCCTAACACTTTAGTTGACTTTGCATGTGTTGTTTCCTTTGTTGCATATCAAGAGCTAAACACATCAGAAGATATGTTCCCTTACATTGCCAATAGAGTGAAAAGCGGTAGAATCATGTTTTGAGTGGAGTATCTCTGTAATACCGTGATATGATACCGTCACCGTAAAAAACAAAAAAAAAAAATACCGTGATATAAATTTTAGGTCATATCGCCCACCCCTAGGTCCAGACTGACTGTAAATGTAGGAGTGATGGACATCACAGCCAGAAACAGAAACTTAACACTGCGATGAAGCCAAATAGGGTTATTTGATTTGGACTCTGGCAGGCAGCTGGCAGGCAGTGTGGCCATTACAAACACAGGCTACATTCCTTCACTTTATTTCAAATCAGGAGCGTGTCATAATAGGGGCGAATCATAATACCAGTTGTCTTTTCAATAATATTACATAAAAAATAATGGGAATACCTCTAATCTTTCACTTAAAATACACACTCAAAGTTGCAAAGAAAGGTTTTTAACATGTACTCAAGTGGTTTGTTTTTGATGCTGACTGGTTTGGATTGTGGTGAAAACATCCCTGGCCTCCATCCAATGTCTCCTCTCTCTCTCTCTCTCTCTCTCTCTCTCTCTCTCTCACTCTGTCTCTTTTTGACAAACACACCTCACTTGTATATCCATGTCGTGAAGCTAAGGTCCCTTTCCTCTCATCACCTCCTCTCAGTCCATTGTGGCCCATTACATCTTTCAAGCGTTGTTGTTTCTGTTTGCTTTGCTGTAGTATAACGTCTTTCAATGTGAAGAAACTGGCAGCTTGTAAAAGTACGACTTTCAGAGCAGCTTCCTCGACACTGCCCAGGCAGTGTCATGAAATGAGCCTTAAAATGCAAATGCCGTGCTCCGTGCACGAAAAGTCAAGAGAAATACGTTTTCCCCACCACTAAAGGATTACATGGAGGGAGACAGGAAGTAGTTTGACATTGAAATAGCAGGGTGGAAAGTAAAGGTGTGGAGGTCGGGAGGTGGATGCATTTACCTTCAACTCCAATTCCTGACTCTTGGCGAGAAATTTGTGAGATTTTCTTATTTAACCACGACCAAAACCTTACCCTAACCTTAACCAAAGTTGTAGTTGCCGTTAATGCTAATTTCAATTTCGACTGTGTTGGCCCAGGACACCCCGTCAACAGAAAAGCTCAGCGGCATCTTGTCTCTGGATGCCCTCACATGGCATACCGAAACATGTTAGGGGATGTTCTCCAACTTGTTACATGGTTTTCAATGTGTCTCCCAGCCTCCCTTGGTTTTTTTAAAGAAGCGCTAATTATTCCCGCTGGGCTGGCAACTTCTTAAGCTGCCGCATTAATTTTTCAGTGTCGTACCCTGTGGCTGAGGCTTCGTTAAAGGAGCAAAATGAATGTTTTATTTATACTTGTATCTAACGCTCAGCGGCGAGCGCTGGTCGTACCTCTACATTGGCTACCCATCAATAGAGCCCCTGGAGCTTCTAGGCTCTGGCGTGCAGGTTGCTCCACAGCCAGAGGACGGCTAATTAAAGGTCAACAGGCTAAATACTGTATGTACATCAGAGGGTTGTTTTAGCTATGAACAATACAAAACAAAATTTGGAGTGTAAGCCTACGCTAATGGGACTTCCCCAAAGCTAGATTGAAATTGTTCAGTTAAAAACATGAAAATGAATCATCTAGTCTTACCTCTCACCAAAAAAATATATCAGATATATCACATTTGCAGTGCAACTGCTGCTAAATCGTCATATCGTGTCTAACTGCTTTGTGTAACAGCCACTGGAACTAATGCTGGAAGTGGGAACAAACGCAAAAGCAGTTCCAAGAGCTGAAATTACTCCTGACCACGCTGCTGTAATTCTTGAAATGCTGAGTGAGTTTGATTCTGTGGGTAGCATCCTATGGTTTTCATTTAAAAACTAACCCTGGATGCATAAATAACAATTTTCAGTAACATTTAATTGGATTTCCTCTCTCTAAATGGATTGGCACTCATGGTCTATACACCACAAGTATGGGGCATATATGCCACAAAAAAATGGATAAAAAAAAAAAAAGAAGACCAAGCATATGAAACCTTGGATCCTTTCCCGTTAATTAGCCAAAAAGAATGTTCAGTGATACCGGTAAGCCCGAGGACGTACAAAAATGACATTCAAGCAAGTTTCAAGGTAGACAGGATCTGGAAATGACAGTGATTCCTGCTTAGTCTCATATTAAACCGGGTGAAAGACGAGACATTACGATAAGAAGGGGCCAGGTCTAGCCTGTTATTCCTACACTATAAATAGAAGACCTTTTTCCCATCAAACCTCTGACGACAGCGCGCCGACTCGCTGGTGGGTTCTGACAAAGGCCCTCCTTATCCCAGCGCTGCGGTCATCGCGGTAATGAATATCCTCGCAAGCTGCAAACTAGGGGCCAACTCCATCAGCTTTTTCCTAAACTGAACAGAGGACTTGGCTGGATCGAGATGATCACTCCCATTTCAAACTCCGAGGGACAGGCTTCTAAAACCAACTTTCAATCAAGAAAGTCGGACTTCCTGAAGGTGCAATCACTAAGACTGCATGGGATTTCACTGTCCCGTAGAGATTTCTCATTTTCTGGCCCGTACTACTGTTTTGGAACAAACTTCCCCAACCGCTTGCATTTTCATCTGCTTAGCGATGGAGGACGATTCCAGCTACAAAGGTTAAAAAGCCTCATTCTCAAGCCAAAAAAAGCAAATGACAAAGCAGTATTAACATTTTCGACAAAAACAATTTAATTTGACAGCTTGAATTTGTATTTTCCCCTTTAAAGATGCTCATAAAATGTGCATTTTCCTGATATGATTCTTCACTCCCTGCGGGTGGAGAAGATTATCCACCAGCGACCCTACCCGGCATCAGAATGATAATAATAATTTGGGCAAAAAGGGTGAATCTAAAGGGCGTCTCAATTAGGAGGGATGGGATGCGCTTCTCTGATGCGGACCCACTGTGTGATTTAGGCAGCTTTAAAAGAAAAAATCCACCCTAAAACACTTTAACTCTGTTGAGAAACGGCTATTGGCGATGTACATTGTGTATCTGGGTCTATTTTGTGGTTTGGTGGTGTATTTTCCAAATGTAGACAAGTTGCGATATTTCCAGCACCGCTACTAATTGAGTATAATAGGAGAAAAAATATCAACAACCTAAAACATCAATTTCCTTTAAAGGTGATGACAAGCTGGGGCCTACAACAAGCAGCCTGCCCACAAATACTTCCATGGCTTTGAACCAAACGTTGCCAACAATCTGATTATGGCCTCTTTCCCACCTTTCCAGCATTCCAATCCCTTAACTAAATAATGCGTCTGTCTGTGTTTGCATGTACGTCTATTTGTGTTTGCCTGCCTGCTTCTCTGGCTGTGCTAGCATACGTCTGTGTGTCTGTCTGTCTCTGTTTACATGTGAGTGTATCCGTATGTATTGGCGTTCAAGCAGCCCCTGTCCTTACAACAAAGGCCTGTCTGTGCACTCCCTATGCTTTTATCCCATCTATCAGAAGTCAGGCGAGCTGTCGGATGAGTGGTGCCACGCCCGATTCATCAGGATCAAACTAGCGATATATCTCTCCTGCCCCCCACCCAAAAAAAGGCAAACACCCACTGAGAAGGCTTAACCCTTTCAAAGAGAATAACAGAGTGATCACAGGTGCACTGCTGCGTTAATGAGTGGGAGAGGCTACTCCCTGAACCCAGTCCAGCCCTACTACCCACCTCCCCAACTCCCACCTTCATGAGATACCCTGAGCTCAGTCTGAATTCATTTTCTCTATCCACTTAATCCTTTTCAGGGCGGCGGGGGGTGGAGACTATCTCAGCATGTATTGGGTGGAAGGCAGGGAGACACCCTGGACCCCCTGTGTGTTGGCTCCAAGCCTTGCTGCCAATTTGGCACGGTGGCCGATGTTGGTATTGCAGCCTAAAATACAAATCAAATATAAAATAAAAAGCATTTTTCCCCATAGATGGCCATTAGAAAAGGTACTCTTTGAATTATGAAATTATGAATCATGAAATTATTAATCACGAGGGTGTTTCTTTTTTTTTAAATCACCAACCAATTATAAAGTCTGTCTCAGCTCTATGGGCGTACAGTGACCTGTTCGTTTTTATATAAATAGTATTCTGCATGAGTAGTCCACTGGTATTTAATATTTGCAGACAAGAACAGAGCACCAAAAATGGAGATTTCAGATTCAGTGTGTTTTCTCCGCTTGTTCATTCATGCAGCCAGCAAGCTAGCTAACATTAGCTCTTAAGCTAGCTAGTCATTTAGATAGGCTGTTATTTATTTCGCGATTTATCTTTTCATTTGTCAAATAAATGTTTTAAAATAACTTCCTTTCTAATACATTTCTAATTTGACTTAATAACTATGGTTCATGGATTTATTAGGTCTGGTCACCCAGTTTGGTTAGCTGTCCCTCAGTGCAGACCTGCTTCATACTAGTAGTGACTGTGTGTCTAGCTACCAGTCGCATTTAGCTTTGACAGATGGCAAAACAGTATTATCAACTTGCGATAAACAGACTGCTCATACTCCTGTAGGCCTAAATATCTTTACTATCTTAATGGCTTTTTCATATTTTATTGGCCTGACATGCCAGCAGCTGTTTCGAAGGAAGAGGGTGATGAGGGTGTTGACAGGAAGGAGGAGGGGCTGCTCCTGCATGTGTGTGACTTCACTGAGGCCCTCGCCCAGCGTGAAACGGATCTACTTGAATCTTATCAGCCAAATCTCTTAGAGCTAGCTCACCTAGCCGCTAGCAGACCAAATCAGGGCTGCAGATTCGCATCAAGGGCCTTGTATGAAAGGTCAGACAGCTGGATATCATTATTTTGTCTAGGAAAACATTGGTTAGCAGGTAAGGGACAGTGCAGCACAGACATAGTGTTGGCTGAAAATCTGCGTGTTTTTCTCTTATTACACTATATTGATCCTGAGGGGGGCAATTCTGGGATTAAGGTCTACCAGGAGTGGGGTTTGAACCCACGTGGACATGTGTCCATTGGATCTTAAGTCCAACGCCTTAACCACTCGGCCATCCTGGTGAAACTACACTGCCGTGTATTTGCCTAAGCCAATGTCTTACCAGATGTCATTGGTCACAAATACCCAACGGACAATTTCTCTGGGGGGTGGTGGGGTCCTGCTTGAAGCTGCCTGGCTTTCTCTTTAAGGTGTGAGCAGACTATGCACCAAAGTGCATGAGAATTTGCTTCGCCACAGAGGGTGAATAAAAAACATTTCTCTGCAAATTCGTACGGTTGGCCAACAGAAATAAAACACCTTTATAGATTTTTTCTGTCTGAATGTAGCATGAAGCCTCTAAGCCTGCAGCACTTTCTGCAGCAAGTCCCAGGTCTCAATGCCCTCAAACAGTGAGATTCCACGGTTCAAGTGAGAAAACACATTCACCTTCACAGCAGCCTCGGATACTCCCAATGACGAGTCTCAGCGATCTACGGCTACACGTGTTTTCACAACAAACCTCCCATGTATTTCACATTTAAACACTGTCCTCACTTCTAGGAAGGAATAATAACTCGGCATCTCCTTTTGCTCTGACATCCTCCTCCCCGCCCCCCCCTCGGCAGCCGGTCAGGCAAAGTCAAAGACAATGACATATCTGTTTTCAGAAGTCAGTAACCAGCTGCGGAGTTTGATAGGAGAAGACTGAGGGCCTAACGCCTACTTTATCTTGATCTCTAGACTGTGGGACTCCAGTTCTCTGCGCTCAACAGACAATATCAAACACTTGTTATATTCACATGGCTGGTGATGAGACCTTGGAAAAGACGCTATGGTTATGACTGGATTTCCAGTCCTCGGGTAGCGCTCTGTCCCGCTCGGTTGAAGGGCAAGGGAGGGGGCGGTTTTTCGCATTGACACAGGCAGCTGTTAACAATGGGAACACCCCCCCCCCCATTCCCATGCTATGGAGGACAGCGGCAGCTGGGGATGGAAACCCTCCAATAACACCTGTGGGCAGGCCATTTGTCAAGTGATTTGTGGGAAGGAGTGTAGTAGTAGTAGTGAGAAGAGGAGGAGGGGGAGGAGGAGGAAGAGGGGGGGCTGAGGAGGAGGAGTAGGAGTAGTAGCACTGGACCACACATAATGAACTGAGTGTCGGTTTTCCTCTCCCACGGTTAACACACCTGTGCAACCATAAAAAAAATATTACCTCGCCAATCAACTCCACCCCCGATACACACACACACACACACACACACTTTTAACATATTTAAAACAACAAAGTTCCATTTTTAGCATTGTATGACCTTAAATCTATCAAAACACCTGCCTGGTAAATGGTTAAACATATAAATTAGCTAGCTAGCTAGCTTACGTTAGCAACCGTAACTGCAACTTCACATTTCAAATGTATATGGTTAGTCGTCGTTCAAATGTATGTTTACTGTATATGTTTAATAGTAGTTCAAATTAGCTAGATTAGCTAAATATCATTGACATAGCTGGATAGATGCCCTCTGCTTGGCTCCTAATCACCTTTATGGAGTGTTAGGTAGATTGCATACTGAGTCCATAGCGTCTAGCCTGGTGTTTGCTTACGATAAATACGTTTTTGTTGTGGAAGAACTTAACCTCAAGTTTTTTTAAAGGGGGACATATACCAAGGCCACGCTGAAGTGTGTCTGGTGTCTTGCTGGGCATTTTGATAGTGGAAAAAAAGACAAAATCTTTCAAAGTCAGGGTTCACACATTGTATGCCGAGGACAGCAGCTTGGTGGAATACAAGAATTCACACGCCAATAAAGGTTCGATAACCCATTTTATATGCTGAAACTGGTATAAATTAACACACACTGGCAAGACACTCAGCCTGCACAGAACACTCCTCTTTGATTAGGGCGGGTGATCTTTTAACAGTGTCCAACATCAAGGGAGAGGGGGAGGATTTGATATTTAAGTATCTCTTTATCCTCTCTCTTTTGAAATGTCAAGTTCAAAGATCCGCACCGATCGCCTTGATCTGCGAGCTGAGACGACCTGGAGAATTAGCGAGCAATGTTTAACCGTCATCGCACAGTTGGTAGTTGCAAGACAGTACGCAAAGGAGTGTTATTAACCGTGATTATATTAAAGCACAGGGTGTACGCATCCGTTTGATGTTTGTTCCTTGTGCTCCTGTCAGACTTACTTGATCAAATCAAAACAATGTTTCCTGGGTAATGAAATGCTCATTGCATGTCTGAGCTCTTTCCAATCGAATTCAAGTGATTCGATTAGGATGTTTCCCAGAAGTCTCTCTGATGTGCGGACACCCAAATCCCAGAGTTTAAGAGACCAAATATATACAAACTTGCAAGACTTAAATCTAGATTATGGCAAAACAACACGCAGACCTAGAGCAAATATGATGTCTAGTAAGAATAAATGGATATGCTGCTCCACAAACGTAAGCAGGGCATCAGTGTCAGTGTGTGAAGTCCTGCCAGTTTATGTAGGTTCCAGCATTCGTTGTGCCAAACGGAGCCTGATGTCCTGCTGAACTGGAGCCAAGTCAGGCAGCGGGCCAAAAAAACCACTGATATGCCAAAGACAAAACATAGCCAATATTCTGCCCCACTAGTATGAGTAGTAGTAGTATTTTTACAATTTACAAAATGTTTTTGTTCTTAGTTTTTTTGTGTGATTATTCTCACCTCTGGTCTAAGAGTGTGTACCATCAAATGAAGGTGAATAAAACTGGGTTTGCACATAGGAAATTACAACGAGAGATGAGACTAATTGCTCTAAATTTAGTGATGAAATGCTACGTCCTATATATCTATTAACAGCTACCTGTCGATTGTCAAATTGTGTAATTGATAAATGTTGTTGGGGAGACACAGGAACTAACAGAATGATTGGAACAATTGTGAAGCCTGTAAACAATGGCAGATTGTGCATTGTTAGAGGAGCTCAGACAGGCGAGACTGTCCCTAACAAATTACTACTCTTTGAGTTATTTTGTTTGAGTTATTTGAGAAATTAAAGAGAGAGACGGGACGTCTCTGTGTCTCTGTGCAGGTACTCTCCACTGTGGGCTTTTTTTTCTTAGGGTGGCTGCTAACCATGCATAAATCCGGGTGTGTTTTATATAAATGGATAATCGTTTGCACACAAAATTAACTAAGCATTCTGAATTATCAACCTGTGCAGTCATTTGCACTCATTTTGGTGTTTTTAGTTTTATGAATCAGGAGCGACACATTTCTTAGGACCATTTCCAAGTACTGGTGTGCCCTACTTCCTATGATGTCTTGATAAATGAGGGCCATTGTTTTTCGGGGGAAAGATGCAGCACAGCTCAAACAAGGCAATCACTAGCCTTTTCACTTTGAATTGAAAATAAGTAAATAAATCTTGGACTGGTAGATGGCGGCAAATGGAACGTTATAAGCATGACAGATCATATAAACACCTTGCATCTTCTGCCACTTCTGATCAGTGAAGGTTCTATCAGAACATCTGGACTCAAATTGACTCACCATAGCTGTATCCAACAACAAGCTCAATTGCTATTATGCCACCTATGTAGTCTACATGATACTGCTAGTAGGTGGTGGAGTAAAGAACTAATCTAATAGAGCATCATAAGATGCTTGCCTATATAGCATCATCAAAAAAAAGAAGAAAAAAGGAAAATCTGGAAAATAACTTTGTGAGATGCTATTATCGACTGGAACAAGACAAGAACAACATGATTTTAATGAATTAACTACAGTCATCTTGTGGTATACAGTCTATGTAAGTGAGACACTGACCTGTTATTCCTTTGCCATAATTGGCCATGTGTTATGCTCCCTATGATGAGTACTGATGTGCTTTTAAGGGCTTGTCAATATCATTGTTCCTGGTCTCTGCTGGGCAGCAGATGCTGAGCTGGCTGGAGGTGGAGGAAGCCCACAGCGCCACGACTCCTCCAGCCCTGCAGGGGGCTGTGCAGAGTCAGAGCTTTTTAAACAGGCCTGCTGGCCGTCAACCGTACTTTGCTTAAATCTAGTTGCACTCGCTTGAGGTTTTTCTGGGTAACTTGGGCAGGAGCTTGACTTCATTTTGTAAACAAAACAATCTAGCCAGCAGAAATATAAGGCCTCTTGAGAAACGGAAATAAGCAGCTGGTGACTGTGCAGCACTTCAGGAGCCATCAATTATTAAGTGGGACTTGGGATGGGGTCTGTAACATCAATATGACTCCGTATTAGATAAGTATGACCATATGGGGCAACTTAAACATGGTGCTAATCCCTCTTCCGGCCCAGTTCTTAAAGCTTAAGGAACCCACTGTATGCTGCAGGTACTGGCATCTGGAAAAAACAAATACAAATACTGGAAAAAACGTGACTCTGCTATTTTGAAAAAATACACAAAAATCAATGGCATGGCCAATCTAAATTATAGAGGTACTTTCTGCCCTACAATAAAAAAAGTTTGTCAAATGTTTTTAGTCATGACATCTTGTTATCTGTTATAACCCCATAGCTAGCTCACTGAAAAAATATTAACTTTTCTTTTTTTTAACTGTACCCACATTGGTCACATTTCCAGACCAGAAAAATAAGATCATTTTCCATCAATAAATTGACAGACTGTTGCAGTGCCATGTCACCACACCAAATGAAAGCTGACAGAAGAAACAGCTGACATTCAAGAATCTTCATGAGTAGTCTTATGTAGCTATTATGAAGCTCTTGCTCAGCATTACAGTAGATCACAGTAGACATGTAATATTCTCAGTCCAACTCAGAAAAACAGGAACAGGCAGTAGACTCAACAGTTTTCTTTGTCTATGCAACTTGGACATTTTGAAAGATACTGCACATTCATCGCTCAAGGAAAGACATAGTGTCAGGCAGATGTTAAATGTCTATCCATCCATCCATGGTCATCTGTCAGAGTTATGTCTTGATAGCAACTGGAATAAATGAAGCCCTAGCTCTCTTTCTTCTCAGTGTAGGCACCTTAAAACAGCAGGCCAAAGTGAACAGCTCCCACTCCTTATGCAGAAAATCAGGAAAATGCAGTATTGCTTTTCTGAGGAACTGCTTTTTTGAAGTAAAAGTGGCAAGACATGCTATGGTGAACATGTATAATATTTTTGGGACTCTCTAAAGTTAATAATCAAACCCATAGCCTAGTCTCCCATGAAACAACGTCCACCAGGCCCATGGACACGCTCCAGCGAGGGAGCACTCACCACTTCCATCCCGCCAGACACTAAGAAGAAGACATCTAGTTTACTGGTGTCACCTTACAGCATTTCTGGTTATTGGAGACCTCAAAATTTAAACAGTAACTTCTTGCTGCCTTTGGGGCCGCCAATGTGCGAAAATGGGATTCAACAGCATGGCCTTTTCTGGTGTTGAAAAGCAAAAGTGTCAAGACATGTGACAGAGAGCACGAGACCCAGGAGCCCTAAAGAAAAGGGAATTATTCTGAACTGATGACAGTTTTCTCTCAGGGCAAGTTATTTGTTGGAGAGGAAGAACAGAAGGAGAGAGTTTTATGCTGGGAGGATGTTTTTCTGGGATAGGGAGTAAACCATAAATATCATAACCAATGCCTCAACACACCACAATGCTGAGGAGGCTATTATAAATGACTTTTTTCCATGCCTTCCTTACCATCAGAACCATGTTAAAGATGCAGGGAGCTAAAGTCAACATCACATTCTATCTATTTTCAAATAGATATTAACAGACTTAAAATTTTTGAGGAGTGATATCAACCTCAGCTTAAAGGTTCTACCACCTGATTGATTTACAACAATTAATTTACAAGCTCCTCCTTGCTTGTTGCGTTCATTTCTACGAAAATCACAATACTCCTGTCATGAATAATACTTTCATGTCCTTGACCGGAAAAAGTTTGACAGGGTGGGCACGAGAGAGTGATTTGGTCTTAGTCATCTCCTTGTCTCCGCATGTGATGCCAAACAAGCCTCCTCTGAAGTCTGTCAGGCAGTGTGGGCATGAATGCTGGGAAATAGCTAGGACTGGTGGAGATGCACAAGGAGCGTCTTTCTTTCACCAAACACAGTAACCAGATTTTCCGCTTTGGCTGCTTAGGAGCCAACTCTCAATTCAAACATAAACCAAACAGCGGCCCTGCCAATGAAAGCCCAATGCAATCGAAGACGTCTTTTTCGTTAGTCATCTTTTGGAGACTTTGTAATGTGTTCTGAAGCTGGATAATATCTGTCTTTGTATTGTTTGCATCACTATAGAAAATCTGATCTTTTGAGTTTTTGGTATGGGATTTGTAACCATAGCCATAATTGATATAAAATATCTGGATTGGGGCTTTAAAAGTATCATATGGTCACATATATCGTGTTGCACAAATAAATTGTTTAACCACAAACATTGCTCTATGCAAACGTAAAACTTTCCATCAAATATACCTCAACTCTTATGAGATGTAAGCAGAGTTCCAGTCATAAATTGTAGTTGCGTAGGAGCCCCTGCGGGGCCACCTCAACACCTGAGCTGCAGAAGTATCTCACATTACAGCTTTCAAAAGGCACTGGATGTGTCTGATAGCCACACAAATAGCCCAAGAAAGCAAGTCTGGACTCTGACTCCTGAATACATCCCATCTGTGACTTCTACATCAACCTTCAGTGTTTTATTTTAATCTGTATAATAAGCTTGACACTGACTGTTATCACATTTCCAGGGAACTTAAAAAATGACTCACAGAGGGAAATGTTACGTGATCAAGTCGAGAACTGTGGTATTTAACGACAGATAAGAGCCCAAAACACATATTTGTTATGACCAAAGGTGGTCTTCAAAAGCTCATGGTAAGTTACCCCAGCTCCCACTTAATCAAAAGACTACAGAGTGAATCAATAGCAAGTAGAAGAGTAAGAAAAGGACAACGTCGTTTTAGCTTTTCCGATCCCCCCTCAACTTCAAACTGTCATCTGTCATCTTCCCACACATCTAGGACGTTTCAGAGCTGAATGAGAAGAATGACAAAATGCATATACATATTCTTGGATGCTTTGCCTAACCTTCATCAGTATGTCACGAGTTTAATACGACATGGCAATCCTAAAGGACAAAACAGAGTACTTCCAATAACTCAGCAATAATTACCACAAGCATTCCAGATTTAGGCCAACTGCTTATGTTATGAGGATACAGGGAAAGCATACAGACTGGAAACATTCTCTATAACTTCTGTCTGATCAACAGTTGCTGCTTGTATTCTTCTTCCCCATCCTATGTATGTTCTGCCTCTAATGGTACCCTTGAGACTGTCCTATGAGGCATTTGGCAAACAAATGCCCTGCAACCACTCAACCAGCACCAGATAAAGACAAAAATAATTAGGCCTCCCCTATGAGCCTGTCGAAGGGTAAAATCCCACACAAAGCCCGAAACATCAGTTGGATTCTTCCCTCCATCATCGTGTTGATCATTGAGCCTCGGGGGGTAGTAATAACAGTTCCAGACAGCGCTGCTGCTGCTAGGTTTCTACTTCCTGCTTCTGGTTAAGCTTTAACACGGAGCATGATTAACCGGGACGGACAGGTCTCCTCACACTGTGATCCCAGGCATGCTATGAATAATATCATCCTCTCCACTCTTTCAGAATGCTATTCACACAATCTCAAAGTTAATTTTGGAATGGCGCCGTATGCTGGGTGTGTCGTCTACTCAAATATTTGACAAAGATGAACTGGACGCCAAGTGCTTCCAGTGTGAGACAAAGATTTAAAGGTATCTGCAGCTTTCAGGAAGCCAAATCTAAGACTTAAGACCGAAAATAATGACATATTTCTGTTTGAACATAGCGAATAAAAGTTCTGAAACTATAAATGGGCAGTATGAAAACTAAAACCCACTAAAATCTAAGAATAATATGCATTCAACTTGCAGTAATGGATAGATTCTCACCTTCCAGGTGAAGAACTGATGGATGTGATGGAAAACAAGCCAGATTCTATCGTCCTGGCATTCTGTTGCTTTGCTGTATCTGGAGCTCTTTGTCCCCCAGTGGGATGCCAATGAAGATTTATTTCACACCGCACTCCATCATTCATAAAAGAGAGCCTCAGAACAAGAACTGCCAGACACAAGCCATGTCGATGGCACAGGCCATTAGCGCGGGAGGCAAACATCATGAAAGACGCTTTCTTTAGCCCCGGGGTCGCCATGAATATTCATCTGCACATGTAGAGGCTGTACACAGAACTGTCTTTTCACCATCAAAGCTATTCTGGATTCACCCTGAACTTGTTTTAATTGGACAGCACATGGGGATGTGTTGGATGGGAGGTGGATGTGACAGGCGTTTGGCGTGGTGCCAGGGACATCATATGCTTCTCGATTTCACCTGGATCTATTAAAGGGAAATCCCCCTTCAGATACTCTTAGAGTGTTATGTATCATCAACTTGTGATGTTCAATGCATTCTAGGGGTTATTTTGTGATGAAGTGTTGTACCCCTAGAAAATGGGTAAGAACTTCAACTTGAGAATGAACTCCAACGTCTATTCCATCCATGGCATCCTCAAACTCACATGATGATGCCATTTTTCTCAAAACGTAACATGTCTGCATTGCATTCTGGTCTATCGAGGCTTCTGTCGGTGGAGACATTGGTATTTCTTCCTCTTCTACGGTAGATTGCCAATACCTGTTTCTTAACAGTGTTGAAGTGTTTTAGGGTGGATATTTCCTTTAAGAGGACTGTTGAGGGGGTTAAATAGAGCTCAATACCAATGAAAGGATATCAGGTTGATTCCAGGGTAAAACAGGCACGTAATCCTTTTCGGGGTGGCGGGGGGCTGGAGTCTATCCCAGCATGCATTGGGAGGAGGGCAGGGAGACATGCTGGACAGGTCACCAGTCCGTCACAGGGCAAATGGAGAAAAAAAAACAGATTCTATCTAAATGTGCAGTGAAAGCACTGCTTCTTCTTCACGTTTAATACTCAAGATAGACAGGACAGCGTGTTCTCTAGGAGCATTTTTGACGACTCAAAAGTAAGCTTAATAAATGGGGCTCAAGGTTTGGTTTTGCTGGCTCTACGGGTGGGTGGCATGGACAAAATATTATAACACAATATTTTCAGATATTTTCACGACAACTCACGATATGAACCGCAATGTTTTTCAGTTGGTTTTCTAAAGCTAGGTTGCAAGTTTGCTGAAAAGTACAACCCATATGGGATATGCCAACAAGAAAAAAAATCCATATCTGTACTTAAGTTTGAAACTGCAACTACTAAAACTAAGCTAAAATTCAGTGTGTACACAGCAGGTCTTTTAATTTAGAGAAACTTTTGCAAAAAAAATACTACACTAAAGGTATTTTTGAAGGTGTTTTTTTTTTTTAAATGACAAATAATTCACAGGTGACAGTGAGTCATCGCTTGGATTGGCAGTTTGACACCACCCCCAAGAACAAAGGAAACCAGAAGACTTGACATTCCTCAGGACAATGAACTGGTTTGAGGGGACGCTCTGAGCAAACACTGAAGCAACGAGGTTGGCATTTGCATTGTTCTATGAAGAGACACATTTCGTATCCATTACAAGAGACAAGATCTCAAAGATAGAAATGAAACCTCAAACTAATGACATCGTGCTGTGGTCACATTTCACACACCATACAAGCCCTTAAGGCTTTGAAGGGGGAAGCTTGAAATTTTTTTTCACTTATCTGGGCTAATACAAATTCATTACAGACTTTTTTTACAGGGATATCTTGAGTTTTGAGCAAGTTAGGGTTACCGACTTTTAGAAATGATGGATCCCTATATATCTTTATATCATTTTTTATTTTCACTTTCATTGGAAGAATTCAACATTGGCTTTCTTCCACAGGCCCCACACGAGACAAAATTTGTAGCACATTTCACTTGATTTATTATAGTGGGCACAATGGTCTGGTCTGATTATATGCCATTCATATGGGCATATATGTTGTAAGGCTCAAACCTCCAGGGACAACAGGTTAAATGAGCAAATAAATCAAATTCTACACATTTTGTCCCCTGAGAACAAACACAACTGCTGGAAGGGGAGGTGTGGTTGTGGTTGAAAGTGTCTAAATATATTGCTAATTTAAAAATGATCAAATAAACAAGAAACTAAAGCAATAGAGGCAACGTATCTAGCCCTAAAACAATAGATTAATGGTAAATGTTGGAAATGCCAGGATCTCCTGTTCTTGCCACCTTGGAGAGCTTGGAGAGATTCCAATCTTAATGCTAAGAGATAGAGGGAATTATCCTTGAAAGGTAGGAATTCCAGGTGGGTGGTATGTTGTTTGGTGCCAGGTTTATGTGCCAAAGCCTTCTTACACTGATAAAGCTGACCTTAATTAAAATCTGAAGGAATCGTTCCCTGCAGAGGTCATAGGACTTCAGAAAAACAAGACACTTTTTAGGTGCTCACTGAATCTGCGTTATTCGGGCAATAGTAAATATAGCATATACACATGCTTATCCAATCGCAACGCCATCTAGCGTCTCATTGCAGCCAATCCTGTGGGTACATCCTCACACACACACAAAGGCACCACAGCCAGCACTGACCAACACACAACTCTAACTCTTTGGGCTCAATTGCTGAAAATGTGGCCTGGGCAGCAATCCAGCACACCATCCTACACTTGCAGACTTAACCCCCTCTCCCTTCACACAACTGTTTTCTCATGTGTTACTTCTATTTCAGTCCCAGTCAATACTGTTTAGATCAACAAAAGCAATGCATCAGGGATGAACATCTTCAGGCTTTATTCAGTGGATACATCACTAAAAAGAAAAGAGTGGGGAAAAAAAGCGAGGGGAAGTGGTGGTGGGGGGGCATGAGAGAGGTGTATGAGGACAGAGGTTGGGGGGGATAAGAGAAGGCGGGAAGGAGGAGAATGCCATTGTGGTGTACGATTTCTCTGTAACTTGAGCTGTGTATACCAAACCCCCTCCACTTGCCTCCCACCAAACCGAAATGTGCCTTGTCCGATGAATTGGTCGTCAGGTGTGTGCAGCTGCTGGTTAAGCTGTTTGCAAGAAGTCAAGAAGAAAGAAATGGGAGAAAGGAAAGAGGGGAAAAGCTTTTCAATGGAGGCGACATCAGAGAGGTTTTGTCTGTCCCTCTGGCATTGATGGGACCAGAGCCAAGGCTCGGATCCTGGCCCAAGAGAGTGCCATGTGTCCCACAGATGGAGCTTCTAAATATGAAGGGACATCATGTACAGATGGCAAATTTCGCCAAGGCGCAGTTCAGACACCAATGCCCAAATTCAGACTGCAATCCTACTTGGGAAAGTCTTTATCTTCAAAACACAAACACCTATTTTCGTTTCATTTCTTTCCCATCATTTCTTAAACACCATTATATCTTGGGGAAAAAATGACTGCTTCTAGTAAAGGTCAACAAAAAAGAATGACCTAATAAATGGATTTAAAATACAATTTTCCTTAACCTGCCTCCTAATAGTCATGTATATTTTATGGCCTGGCAAAAAAGGCTGAATTGTTTTATCTCGCTCAAGTTGTTCAAGTTATTCAACATCTTGATTGGAGCAATTTTGTCTGGCAATGATTGAAGCAATGTTTATGTTTACTCGCTTTTGGGTAAAATCAAGGATATTCCTTCTGAATCCAATTAAAAAAATCTTATACATAGATATTTGTGAGCTGTTAATCCACTATACATAAATAATAGATACACTGATGGGGTCTATATGACAAGAAAAGCAAATAAAAGCCAAAATACACTCATAATCAATCCAATGCAAGCAGCCAAATCCAAAATTTGGAATTCAGAGAGGCTTTTGACGAATCAACCTCTCAGCATTCCTCCAGCATGGTGCGAAAAAATCCTGAATTGGCACCCTGCAGCACTTTCTCTCAATTTAAACAATAAAAAAATACTCTGTGGTACTGCAGGCATTTTTTTTTCAGTTTTCTGACAGTGTGTGAGATTTGCCCTGATAGAGTTTAGTGCCCTGGCATTATTCCATAATGAATTCTTCACCCGCCTGAATGCGCATGGATGGTTGTTCTTCCCTCTCATGGGTAATTACCACCATTTGTCTCCCCGACTGACTTTGCCTAAACAACCATCTCCACTTCCTTAAAAAAAAATGTCCAATCTTCTCCAGGGCAAAATTTCTTTCTGTATAGATTCCTCCCTGTTGAAAGACGTGCCCTGAATAAAACACCCAAAACTCGAGAGGGTTTTTTGGCAGCTCTTTGGCACCAGAGATAGTCGATGCGGAGGAAATTCCCTCCAAGAAAGCAGGGGATAAACCTACAGAGGCAGCTGTTTGATATAAAATCCCACTCAAACATCAACGATCCACAGACTGGCGATACGTTGCATGCATGGCAAAGCCCTTGAAAACCCTTCGGTTTAGGCTTAAGGGGGGAGATGTCAGCTCTGTCCCTGCCAGCTAAACAGCTACAGCTTTGATTTCCCCAAAACGTGCATCTTAGATCTTCAGAGCACACCAAAGACTTCAAACCGACACCAAAACAAACATTTCATGGGCTTTTGATAGCTGGGCTTTTTAAAAAAGCGGAATCCAAAAACTATATCTTGTTATTTTCAGTCAGTGGGCAGCATCTTTAAAAGATTAGCTTAGACGTATTTAAAGCATAACTTTGGCCATTTTCGACCTGGACCCTATTTTCCCATCATTTTGGTAATCAATTCTGACCAAAATCTCGTCAATTGTGAAGCCAGGGTGTGGCTCTCTAATACAGTCCTATAGGGTGTCCATAAACACTCAAAGCACTCAAAGCACCCAAATTCCATGACCTGACAACTTTCACGATGCTATGCTATGGGTGTGTGGAGGACTGGGGGGAGGGAGTGAGGAAGGCTAGCGGCTGCGGCCAATTAAGGCTGATTGCAGCCGAGCCTTTTTAACCTGTGTGTGACTGTGTGAGCAAGAGAGCGTCAGTGTGAGAGGCTGACGGAGTGCGTGAGTCCGGCAGGCCATCGGGAGGATCGGGTGCCGGACTGTGGAGTGGCGAGCGAGGCCAGCAGCAGCAGCGACCGAGCGAAGCCTGCGGCAGGTTCGCCGGGGCGGAGGCGAGGTGCGCAAGCCGGGAGAGACGGAGTGGGAGAGCGCGCATCTCCTCCGCGGCGTGGAC
>OOFE01012984.1:31327-44330 GCA_900323365.1 Monocentris japonica | reverse complement strand
CAGCCCCATACGCAGCAAGCTGTGACGCACTGTGTGTTCTGACACCTTTCTATCATAGCCAGCATTAACTTTTTCAGCAATTTGTGCTACAGTAGCTCTTCTGAGGGATCGGACCAGACGGGCTAGCCTTGGGCGCCCATGACACTGTTGCTGGTTCACCGGTTGTCCTTCCTTGGACCACTTTTAATAGGTACTAACCACTGCATACCGGGAACACCCCACAAGACCTGCCGTTTTGGAGATGCTCTGACCCAGTTGTCTAGCCATCACAATTTGGCCCTTGTCAAAGTCACTCAGATCCTTACGCTTGCCCATTTTTCCTGCTTCCAACACATCAACTTCAAGAACTGACTGTTCACTTGCTTCCCAATATATCCCACCCCTTGACAGGTGCCATAGTAACGAGATAATCAATGTTATTCACTTCACCTGTCAGTGGTTTTAATGTTGTGGCTGATCGGTGTATATCTAAGAGACTAATGTTAAAAACATGATATGGTCATCAACAGTACATTACTCACTGTGCTATGCTAACAGTGACAGGCAGACAGGCCAGAGCAAGGCCTATCAGCAGCACAGCCAGGAAGAAGAAGTTGGAGCTGGAGGCTCGGAATGGACGTGTGGCTGGACGGCAGTTGTTCATCAAAGATACCTGGCAAACAAGGATCAGGAAGGTCACAGGGTTGCACAATTAATACAGAAAATATCAAAATTGGAGTGTTTTTTAAAAATTTTTTTGAAAAAGTGGAGTCCACATGTATTGCATTTCATATGACTATCACAGTATTCACAAAAGAATCACAAAGTCTTGTTTTTTTGTCAATATTCTGCAGCCCTAAATCATTACAACTGATATATGCAACAATAGAATTTCTTTCAAGTGGTTCATGCAATATGGTCATTAGATGAGACAGAGGAACTAGAAGAGGAACCAGAAGCAAATAATACCGGCATGATAAGTATCTGATAACTGATTATTTTCATGACCAAAAATAAATATCTGTTCACGAAATCAGATTATAAACTAGCCAAGCTACAGACATAAGAAAACTCTGCCACAGATGCTGACATGTGTAAGGAGGCAATTCATGTCAGACGTGTCACCTTTTTGATGTAGAAGATAAAAAAGTATTTGATGGTGCAGATTGCGGGCAGCAGGGGGCAGTAGAAGGTGCCGATCCAGCAGATGGTCTGGCCATAGACAATCTCTAAAACATTCTGAGGAATAGCAAACTCCTGCTGGCCCCACCATTTAGCAAGGCCACAGTCACAGTGGTTCACTATCAGCCTGGGGAGGACAGAGCAGTGCAAGGACACTGTTAGATATGACTAGGAACAATCATTAGAAAGACAATGAGTTCCTCCTAGACGTTTCCCCTGAGGAAGGGCAACACCAACAGAGTGGGATATAACAGAATAAAATGCAATATTATTACTCAACCAAAGATGAAATACATGTAAAATATGTGTCAATAGTCAGAGAGTTAACTTTGAGAGTTCTTATAGTCAAACTCTTGATGAAATGACCAGGTCTGTATTGCAGCCCACCACAAACACAAAAGAACACAGGAAGCTAACCGTCAAGGTACCAGATGTATGAAACCCTTTGTGTTAAAATGTGTGCACACATTGATGGCTCAGTTACAGCATTAAGAAAGATTTGTCTGTAATGGGAGTTTCTACTGAGAAGATGAGCGCTTACTTTCTGGGAAACTCCACAAAGATGGTGACAGCGGCAATGATGATGAAGTCGAAGATGGTGAGTTTGTACATTTCCTGGCCCACACGGGTCTCCCAACACTGTGGGCAAGGAGGCAAAGAGTGGCACAAACGAGAAGGAGTTACCTTAAGGCATCGCAAGGTTTGATTTCACCTGCCTAATAAGCAGCATTTCCTGTGGATTTCTTTGTAATATTTGGGGTAATTTTGGTTCAAGCCCTGCAGTTGCACACTGAATTATGCAAAATACATGGCCAAAATACCCTAAAGACACTAAGACCTTCGACAACTTCATCAAATCGTTCAGAGTAGCGCTGTACATGACATGACAATGTGACAGTTGCATCCGTTGCAGGGTGAAAAATGTATTAGGTGTAGAATTACAGCTTAAACAGGTTTTGGCGCTCACTACTATGAGAAATCAATGTAGGGTGAAATTTAAGTCATTTGGGCATCCTGAATGCAACCAGCAGGCCACTAGTTGTCCATCACTACTTACAGAGTACAGTACATGGTTGTAACCACAGATGCAGGGCTCCTCCTTACACTTGGTGATCTGGGACCAGAGAGAGAAGAGCAAAACCCCAATACTGGTCAACCGCATGAACACACACCTATGAATGAAGAGAGACAGAGAGGGAGAGAGAGAGGGGGGGGGGAGCAAAAGAAAGAACTACATGTTTTAAAGAAACAGCAAAACCATTCATTCTAGTACTAGCATTACCACTATTACCCCTGGAGCACCCAGGGGAACCCACATGAACACGGAGAGAACATGCAAACTCCATACAGAAAGGACCAGGGCCGAGATTCGCCTACCACCATTGAGTGCTTCATGAAAAAGAAAATCTAGTTTGTTACTGATGGCTCAAATTTGACATCAGAAAGAGAAAGTGGTATGTTTGCACTCTTTAACAAAGTTTACATAATGGTCAACTACAAGTGCGTAATATCCAAAATGTTATGCAATATACCAGAAAGAGAAAGGTTGTCTGCACACTTTACGGTAAAACGTGGAATCTCCCAATAGAGCCTTTTCTGTTATGCACTTTTTGTTGTTTTGTTACTGCAATTTTTTACTCACTATATGCATTAAGTTCCTCTTTTGCACTAATTCTTTGAACAGGGATCTCAGAGCACAATGTGGGTCAATGAATGGAGATCCTGTTTACCTCATGAGAGTGAAGCGGATCTCGAAGGCAGGGGAGTAGTCCTCGTAGTTGATGATTAGAGAGAAGAGGAGGGGGGTGATGAAGTTGGCCAAGGTGATAACAATTGAGGGCAGATACTCATAGATGAGATCCATGATGAAATTTTCCTGCAGCCCAGGAAAAGTAAAGAGTAAAGAGATCATTTCCCTTTGCAAATATCTTTGTAAGTGCAAACAAATCTAGAATTTTTTTCTGAACATTACATACAACATACATTTTCAGGCACATTAATGGAACATTTCATTACAACTGCCCTTACAGCATTTTGCTAGAAAGAGCAAGCTTGGCATTTGAGAAATTTTGAACTGACTTCATGTGAACACTAATCAGAGTTTGACATTATTATAGAGTTACAAATCACAAGACTTTTGCAAAACAAACAGTTCCCCAGAAATATTTGAAAGACTTAAAAAGGCTTACGATCACGGCACACTTAGAATACTACCCCCCTCAATGCTTTATTATTGACTATGATGTTTACAAATGATTGCTACTTTAATCCAATAAACTATCTAATAAATCATGTGTTAACAGATCAGATCATTTTAACCTGGCTTTTGACTTACAACTGTCATTAGCCCACACAATTTTTCAGAAAAGTCACCACAAACTCCAGTGTATTTAGTTGCGGAAACTAAAACTCTAAAATCCTGAGGGTAATGCTATACTATGAGTTATGATGGAATGAGGATATTGTAAAAAGTGATTTTATCATTTAAGAATCTGTGTGTAAGTTGATATACTCAAAAACATCTCAGATTGGGGCTTTTACCTTTGTCATCTGGGCTTTCTGAGAGAAGACAGTGGCTCTGTAAATGCTGTAGAAGCAAGCAGCCAGTACAGCTATGACAAAAAGGTTGAGGATGAGCCGGATGACGTAAATCCGACACTTCTCCTTGCGGGTGCGATCCGCTATTTTCTGCTTGATCCTCTCCTCCTCCAGGTCTGTCTGTGGATAGAAAAGTGCAAATATAAAATAAAGCAGACACGGTTTCAATTGAAGCATTGACCATGAATTTACAACAAGCAAAGCATTTCCAAACAATAAAGAATATTACATCAAATGGTGCTACACAGAAAATATGATTGAATATGTGACTGACTGTTATTTTAAGAGGCTATGAAAAAATAAAACATCTCAAATAAAAGTGAGAGCCATAAATCTCAATTAAAAAAAATTATATATCTTCAATCAGTGTGGGAAATCACTAGCCAACAGCCAAATGCTGGTCAATCAATAGTCAATGTTTCTATTCTGTATTCTATTTGAAATATCTTGTCTGATAAAATAGTCAAAGTGGCAGGTGAATTTTGATTTCCAGGCTTTCCATTTGTAAACGTAGCTATTGTTGACTTACATGCTATCTTATTGCTCCTGACAAATCCTGTCCTACAAAATAACTAACCCTGAGCTCATAGTGTAGGCTGCTCCTCTTCAGCCTTGCAGCATTCTCATTGGTGATGCAGAAGTCCCAGCCGGCAAAGATCTTGTTGCAAAAACTCTGAAAGCGATCCTCATCCTGAACCAGGTTACGCTTGAAACCTGTGGCGGACCTGGAGAGAAACAGTGGTTCGCAGGTTTTACAGCGTTTCCTTGAGAAAACCTTCAGAAACTGATCCTTCAAATAAACTTGATAAGATTTTGATACCTCATTTCAAAGAAAATAAACAACATTGTTGCTTTTGCAGTACCTTTTAACAATCCAGACAAGGCTGAGGAAGAGGTAGGCTATAGTGACTAACAGGTAGGCCAGAGGCAAGTTGTAAGTGCACTTAGGGAAGTGGATGCTGTCCACCTTGTAGTAGCCATAGAAAAGATAGGTCTGTTCCAGAAAGCCCTGCAGATTAAACACAAAGGGCAAGTGAGAAATTCAAATGCAAAGCTCTCTTTCTCAAGAGACCATAAAATGTTGCACAAGATATACTGTTACATGAGATGAGTCCTGTTTTCAAATTGGAAGAAAAAAAATGAGAGATGAGAGAACGTTTGAAAGGAAGTGTAAAGACTTACTCCGCCTGAGAGCAGGTCTGTGATGTGCTCGTGAAAGATGACCAGGCCTCGACGAGTGCTGCCGGGGTACACACTGCATATGCTACCTGTGGTGGAACACATTAGGATATAAGTTTAGGATTCCATTTGGATATTACTTTGGCCGATATATTTTGTGAATACAGGCCCTGAATGCTTGTGGCAAGCTAAGATGTGCAAAAGCCTATAGTCCAAGTTCAAACAAAGAAGCTTCTTCTGACCATCTGCCTGGTTGTAGGTGGCATTCCCTGAAGCATAGGGGGCAATGATGATGGGTAACATGACAAAGCTGAACATGAGTAGGAAGATGACCAAGTTGAGCATGACCAAGAAGCGCAGGAAAGAGAAGTAAGACAGGATCCCTGTACCAAACATCCCTGTGAAATGAAACAGAGAAGGAGAGGGAGACTTTAAGTCGGTACAACAACATAATGAATACAGCACTTTCTTGTCCATTACAGCAAATGTACAGTACTGTGCAAAAGTCTCAGGCACATGTAAAAAAAAATTCCGTAAAGCGAAGATGCTTTCAAAAATAATGAAATTAAAAGTTTATAAATGTTAGAAAAAAATAGTATTTCATAAAATTTACTATATAGAGCAGTAATGTAAAACACTAATGCAGAAAACAAAAAAATAAACAACAATAGACAGACCAAATTTCTATTAAAAAAAATCTATGGTGCCTAAGACTTTTGCACAGTACTGTATACTTTAACATTTTAACTTCCCAGACTTGACAACAATAAATGCCTCTGGAGCTAAGAATCTACAGCCAAGGTGTCCCATCACCTATCTCTCACCTTCTATGAGGTGGATGTCTCCCCTCCAGAGCTTCATGGAGCTCACCCATTCTTGGGCATCCTCTCTCAGCCTCCTCAGATTCCTGCGGGTGCTCTGCCTCCACTGTCTCCAGCTGCTAAGCTCTCTAGCCTGCTCCAGGCGCTGCACCCTAACAAGTCAAACAGTCAAATGCATTGATGGCTGAGAAGTTAGGTTACTATGTGCAACCTCTGACGGCACTCTTAATAGATGGTAATGAAACATGGAGTGAGATTATACATCGTCAACCACATTCAAAATGTATTTTAAGAAGGTAGGAAGGACACTAATTTAATTACTTAATTATTTCCTTAATTACTATAGGCTAACGTTATAGCAGCTGATAACCACTAGCATTCATTTTGTTAGGTTGAATTTTGGTTAGGTCCTTGATGGCAAGAGCAAGAAATCTTTCCTACTTGTCTCTACGTTTCTCAGCCATGGTCTTGGGTAGTTCTCTGACAGGTCTTTGTAGTGTCTGACTCCTCTGCTTTTCCTCATGTCGAGTGACTGTGTTCAGGCCCCATTTTCCACTGCCAGAGGAGCCAAGTCGCGTTCTGGAGCTGCCTCTTCGCTTGGTGCCATTAGCCGAGGGCTTTCTACGGTACAGCAGAGACTGGTAGCTGGGGAGCTGGTCCAGCAGTGGGTTAATGGTGGCTGGTCCACTATGTTCAGTGTAGAACACTGAAAAGATAGAAAAATATAGGATTAGGACTCAGTGCCATCTGGACATTCAATCGACTACTGTTTTAATATGATTAAATGTGATTGACTGTGATATCACACTCAATTTTCCATCACTGGACTGCAGTAAACAACTCAATACCCACACCAAAGTGCATATTTATTAAACTCTTTTGTGACAGTTGCTATTTTTCTTGAAAAACTACTGAAAAAGATTGGAAATTTGACAATGATGATTTCTAAAACAAACTTCAGGGAATTTCAATTCCACCAAAATCTGCATAATGCATTGGTATGTGGTGGGGTTAAACGTTGTTTAATACATTGGTGTCTAGAAATCATCTCACAGGTGGAATTATTTACTTTGAAGAAACCTTTATTTATCCCTTTAATTATAAAAATATAATATGTGCTCCCTGAAGCAAGTTCAAATCATGATAGGCCCTTTATAAACTGTTTAATGTTTTTAAATTAATTCATTATTCTCCAACCCGGGTAGGTAGATTATAAAAATGTAGTTCTTGTGATGGGTCAAGGCACCATTCAGCAGTGACATAATTTTATTTTAACCTACCCCTGTCATGAAATTTGCACAAAGGTCTTTCCCAATACCAACAAACTAGCTTGCACAATTACAGTGCAGATGTATATAACTGTGTAAGAGAAACATGTTAGGGAGGTATTTTGGGCCATGAATTTCATATTAACGGTTTTCAAGGAGCAAGTCACAATTCACAAATGAAATGATGGATTTTGAGCATTTCTGGCCAAGTGCAATATACACATACACTGAACTTTTCTCTTGCTCTTCTCAGTTCAAAATATTTTGAGGCAGGGGCAGGTTTTAGGATTGCATTTTACTTAAAATATTATTCAATCAGAGTTGTAACTGAATGTCAATATGACACTGTAATAGAACAGAAGCTCAGATTACCAAGTTTCCATACATTTCCATTTTATGATTCCAGATTTTTCCCAGACCTTAATGCATTGAGCAGGATTGAAGATTTTGGTGGTGTTTACTGAATGCTGATATGTGCTGGGAAATATGACTGTCAGCTAGGCTACATCGCTCCATGGTTGAAAACAATTACAACACACATGAACACTGGCGCTTCCTATTTTTTGGCTCCCTAGACCATTGAATTTGTACTTCCAAAAATACTTGCAATTGGCATTAGCCTGCCAAGCCATTGACTCAGTACTTTAGCCAAAGCACTAGCCCCCTAAACTTATTGTGGCAGTATAGGCTAAGTAAGCTCATGTTAACGCTCAGTTCGCAACGGTTATCTGTCAAATCTTTAACTAGGAGATCAAAGTTGTTATCTTAGTGTTGTTAGCAGCTAGCAACCACAGTGATATCTGCTCTGAGTTCGAAGCTAACATACCGTTTGCGAGGTTAACAACGCTAGCTAGTTTGCTAATGTCACAGTTGGTAGTTATTCAGTTAAAAACACAGGTATCGTCCAAACTTCAAGTTTACCTGACTCGATCTCCATTTTCCCCTTTCCTCGTGAAATAAATATATATTGTTATGTATTGGATAATGGACAATAATATCGCTGTGTTAATAATTAGCCAACTTCGTCAGTTTGTAGTTAACTCTCCAGTTGTCAGGAAGACCACAAAGCTGTCGACAGACAACTTCCTGAATGTGGATGCAATTCCAAGAAATGTGGGAAAAAGAACTTCATTCACTGTTCATTGCTGTACAATTCTTTTCTTTTCTTTTCTTTTCTTTATGACTAATGCCTTTCCAATGTTTTGTCAAAATTTTAAAAAATAGAATAGAATTTAGTTGAACTGGATTAAGTTGAATTGCTTATCTGGAGTATATTTAAGAATTCTTCTAATTCTTCTAATTCTTCTAATTCTTCTTCTCCTTCTTCTCCTTCTTCTATTAGTATTATTATCATTTTTATTATTTAAGAGACAGTTCCAAAATAATAGGCTACATTAAATATACAGAAAATGAAGTAATTTAAACTATAAGCATACCGCAGATAGGGAATGCTGCTTTGAATCAAATAATCAGATAAAGTCGGGAGTTATGCATGTAATTTTACCAGTAGTAAAGACCGTGAATGTTGCATACATACTGAACTTTTCATGGACTTTGTAACTGGTATCTGCTTTGGCCAGGGGGATTTCCCTTTGACTGACTTAAAGATGGTTATCCACATGGGAGATTGTTTCAAACCTGGACTGCATGGGGAAGGTGTTTTAATAATTTGCGGTCAATTGTTCCCATGACGACCTTGATGACGACAATGACGGTAGTCACGGAGTTGGCGCTGCTGCCCCGTGCCAGATCCCATTGTGTTTATTCTGTACACTTTGTTTATGTCGATCAACATTTGATCGTTGTTTGCCCACTCCTGGAAGGCATCACTCTCTGCGGGGTGCCTCCCAACCTTTTATTCCATTTTTTCCCCTGATGAGGTTTTCGTTTTCCCTTGTTCCAACAGTGAAGCCCTTTGAGACTGTAACGGTGATTAAGGGCTATATAAATGAATGTGACTTTTTGAGGCAACTGAGACTTCATCCTAGATACAATACACACATACCCTTGAGTGTTAAATAAATGTATGCCAGTTATGTTGCCCTAGGGATCCATTATATTTGTCATAATGCAAAGTGGCCACATGGGATTGGATAGACTATTCAAAGCCAACGGACTTTTACCTTCATAATTTCAGTGCACACTTCCTTGTAGCCACAGTCCTTCATTTTATCTCACTCAGTGGCGCTCATGCTGGTCCACAGGTCACTTCTGAAGCTTGTATATGGACTTCTAGAAAGACTCAATCATTGGTCTACAATTCTACAACATTTGGCAATACTTTCTTTTATGTATTATTTCCTCACAGCACCATTACCAGGTAAGCAGCGTATGATATAATCCTACTGTTTCAGGATTCTTCATTATTTGCACAGAGTGGGAACCATGTAACCATTCAGTGGTGGTAGAAACAATACCCACTATGAATTATTGATGAGAAAATGAGGATGGGACCAAAGGACTGAATTACACAGGCTTCCTCATGACAATGTAGCAGTCACTCTGTGCAGGGAAAGCCACTAGACCTTAACATGATGTTGTCTATTAAAGTTGCCATGGCTTAGGTGGCAGTTAAAGCCTGAATAAAATAAGTAATTATGCTCTTGCTTTTTCCTATGCTAACCTTACTATTGTAGGAATCATTTATATTGACCAAATACAGGCAGCAAATAAGGTGGTGTGTGTATAGTTGGAGTTGGACTTCACTGCCATCAATATACTGAAGAGAGACAGAGACAACGGGAGCTGAAGGATCATCGTTGTCTGCAAAGAAGAAGGAAAGGATTGATTTTAAGGATCTCATGTCACATTACAACAATGGAGGATTTTTCAACCCTGCCTACCATGACAGTGAAACTCTGGAAATTCATAGGTTTGACACTTTTATGGGAATATAACGGCATACAGTATGTGGCTTATCTAAATGTCTACAGTGTCTATCAGTGTGTCATTCTCTTTGCAATGCCATTTATCAAAGAATATATTAAAGTGAGTGGTTTCAGTGTGTAGAGATTATTTCCATTTATAATGAAAAGGATGAATAGGAACAGGCAGCAATATGGAGGTGATGTTTGTGTTCCTGGCTTTATCCCAGGTCTTAAGTGTGGTTCAATTAAATGTTCTGTCTTATGTAAGAACTTTACTTTAAAGTTTCTGGGAATAAGACTCCAAATAAGTGCTATGACATTATCAAAAATAATCAAATTATAATTTTGAAATGTCATATTGGCAGTTTCTAAAAAAAAGTCTCATGACAGAATAAATGGGCCAATGCCATTTCTGTTTCTGTGGTTGCCCACAACCTTGTTTTTTTACATCTTTGAAGCCATTAATCCTCAGTTCCTGGTATGACATCATATCCCTAAGATTACCCACATAGTAATCGTATTTATGGCTCTGGTTTCAATATGGATAATAATCAAATCATAATCATGATTTGAAATTTTAGTTTACTTTTTGAATTGACTAATAATCACAAAGTACTTCACAGATAAAGCATTTTATGTTTTACATTGCACATTAAGTGTTCTATGTTTCTCAAGGGTTTCCAGCAAGCCCCATCACAGTAACCCCTATGCCAGGGAAGACCCAGCCTGGCAGGGAGAGAGGGTGGAGTCACATCATCCATCGATGGGCCAGACCAGAAATGATGATGCCCTAGGGAGAGTGCCCTGGAGGGGTTGGCAGGAGGCGAGCTGGAGAGGGAGAGACAGCATCCCCATGGGACTCCTCTCAACACGCCCTGAAAGCCCCGCATGGCAGCATGACCTCAGTGAGTGGACCATCTCTATGCGACAAGGCTGGACTTGATGACTAAGCCAGTGTAGAACTGGTTTAGTCATCAAGGAAGGATGCCTTCCCTCCAATGCATGCCTTGTGTTGGCATGATTTGGTGTTAAGAGTATTTCAGTTGGCTCTGTAGTTATGTATGTCCCTTTGTCTGTTGCTATGTGACACTGCTGTTGATACTAAGACAACCTAATGCAATCCTTCTCCTCCCATTAACCCCTTATATTTAGATCACAGTACATTCCAAATAGATCCCGCAGCTCAATATGATGCATCACCCTCTTCACGACTTCCATCTGCATTTTCAGGTAATGTTCAAACCAGTTTCACTCAGTAGACCTTAGTTTCTTTCCTTTTTGTTTTTCAAACAAAGTGTCATTATCACTCATCCCTGAAGTTTCTGTAAGTGTTATACTGTATACCATTTACAAGACATGGATAAAAAATAAAGGTGACATTTGTAATGATAACCTCTTGGCGTTGGATTACGCTAATTGTTACGAGGAATTCCACGCAATTACAAACTGCAAGGAAGTTGGCAGAGAAAACTTTGTTCAGAAAAATGGAGGACGTAATCTTATCTGACAAGCTGTGTACATGCATTTGTAGATCACTGACCAAGGTAAAGAAACTGACTCTTAATTGGTGTTCTATTAGTTATCACAAGCAAAACCACACATACATCTCAATCTACTGCCCAAACAAGTGGGATTTAATGATTAGATATGGAACCTGAGTGTACTTTAATGTTGGCAGACATTTGTAATTCTGCATTTTTTGTCTTTGTGCCATAGCTACCTCCTTGTGCAATCACTGGCCATTTCGGGTTGCAGTTTCTATGGGAGTAAGGGAGTGTTTGTGTCACCCTTTGACGCCACTTAAAATGGGTTACTATGCCAACAGACACCACGTTGCTCTGAGTCAACTGTAATTAATCAGCAGTAATCAGAAGTAAAGATAATGTAAATGCTATTTATATGTTACCCACATTATATTGTACTGCTATCAGCTGTTCGCTCAATCTGTGTATTTAAGTAATGCCAGTGTTTAAAAATGATGTTTAATCGTGAGAATGTAAAGAGAACAAAGTAAAAAATCAAAACACTAAGATACTGTATGAAGCTTATATATCTGTATTAGTGTGTTACAGGTGTTACACCATTTTAAAATGCCAACTAATTCTTTTGATAATGTCACCCTTTCTCCTACTTGCTCCTTGCGTTTATCTTTAAACACCAAGCACACAGATAAATCCCTGAACTGCTCAAAACTGAGCAAAAGACATAATTCTCTTCTTGTGTGTTCATCCAGGTAACATGACGATGCGATGGAGAGGAATGACAGTGAGAAGGATGAGCATGTTCGCCAATGGTGACCCTGCTCATCTAGCCTTCACAGAGGATGCCATCAGGAATGAGATGGAAACTGGTAAGAGCCTGTGAGGGGTGTGAGGGCCTCTCTCGGCAGCCTAGTGTTCAACAGGTTGAAAATACTGGCACCACCCTGACCATTTGCACCATCAATGCACAGTTTACCTCCGTGTTCCCAACTCCTTCGGTTTTATACTCTCCATTATAATCATATCAATCTGACGTGTGGTACCTGATGAGCATGTATGGAGTGTATGTAAAGATAAGAGCCAGCGCTTGTCTTGTCATCCATCTTGTAACAGAGGAACAGAACTTGGTCAAAGAACTTGTTGCCCTGTCAACACGAGACCGAATTCGGGCCATTCGGGACCTTCCAATGAGCTTTGAGGAGAAGAAACATATCAGGTGGGTTTTGTCTCACAAGCGATTAAAGATTACAAGCTTCCCTGCAAATGCCATTATGGACACAGAGTTAAACATTACACCCTAATGACAGTCATAAACTAGGAATTCGGTGTGCCTAAGGATACATGGTGCTCATTTGTGGTTTTGCAATGTTAGATCACGTACACATGGAGTCACATACACAAGTGCATAGACATGTAGGCGAGCACACTCACACACACACACACACACACACACACACACACACACACACACACACACACACACACCCCTATCCAGAATATTAGCATGCACGGGACAATGGGAATGAATTAACAGAGCGCATTTCTCCTGGACTCTGTGTGTGTGTGTTTATGTGTGTGTTTATGTGTGTGTGTGTGTGTGTTTATGTGTGTGTGTGTGTGTATTTATG
>OOFE01012984.1:0-27433 GCA_900323365.1 Monocentris japonica | reverse complement strand
TAACATTTCTCTGTTCCAGTGTGATTGGGACCAGACTGCTACCAAGTCTAGGGGTTCCAGAGTTTGATGTAGCCAGGAATGTCCTCGAGCTCATCTACGCACAGACACTGGCCTGGTAAGAAGAACAATACATCAAATACTTTCTAATAGTAATTCATAAAAATATCTGTTCATATATCATACACTGGAATTGTAACCAGGTCCCACATTTTTTCTCCTTGTCAGGGAAAACATCTGGGCCTCAGTGCCAATGTCCAATTAACAATTATTGTACCCATTATTTTCTTCCCATAGGATTGGAATCTACTTCTCTCCTCTGCTGCCTGTCATCCAGATCATCAAATTTTTCGTCTTGTTTTACCTGAAGAAGGTAAATAGAGGTTCACAAGGGTAGGGGCCTCAGGTGACTGTAAGTTGAACTGCCATGATGATACACTGCCATAGTCAGACACAATACTATAGCTGCCTTTGCCTCTCCATAGTCTTCAAGGCTCATATTACTGTTTGCAGGCCTGGGTCAATAATTCATTAAAATCCTTTCATGACATTGACAGTTTTCTTCGTTCTGTTAACTGTTAACGGAAAGATGGGCGGGGTTTTAGACTTTTGGGCCATTGTACCAGGCAAGATCAATCAATCCCAGAAAAGCAATTTAATTCACTACAAATAGTAATTTGATCCAGGCTGGCTCTGGTGTAAAGGACTGCTGAATGTTTCATTAACACATTGAATGACCTAAGAGGCAATGCTAATCAAAGCTCTGAGAAGATGTTCATTTTCAGGTACAGAGTGAAGCACGATGTTTAAGTTGAAATGAGTTGAGGGTTTTGTAAACTGTAACAGCATTACATAAGGTATTGCAAGAATAATGAATGGTGCATGGTGGAGGATGACAGATGGCTTCGCCTCCTTCCTCTTTCTCTATCAATCTATTTAAATATGTATGTGTGTGCGTGTGTGCGTGTGTGTGTGTGCCCAGGTGAGCCTGACCCAGAACTGCCAGCCTCCGCGGCGATCAAGCAGGGCAGCTCAGATGCGAACCATCTTCATTGCCCTCCTCTTCTTCCCTTTCTTTGTGGGCGCCCTGTCCATAGTTGCATACACTGCCTGGAGGTAAGGGGATCATTGCCACATAACTCATTTAGGAACAAAATCACAACTAAACCACCACTGTCAACAAGATACATGGATATACCTGAGATACAGGCTGATTCTCTGCTGACAGACATTTTTAGTCTAGAATTTTGTGAGTGGCTTTGAACTGAACCTCAATCTTGTTGTTCCCCTCGTCCTGCTGTGTAGCCTGACCCCGTCAGAGCGGTGTGGTCCGTTCCGGGGCCTCAATAATACCTTTAGTGTTGTTGCTGTCTGGATGGAAGAGCTGGAGAGCATCCCTGGTTCTGAATGGGCCATCTGGATCTACCAGAATGTCATCAGGAGTGAGATCTTCTACTTCCTTATCACACTCATCATCCTGTAAGTTCATGATTGTCTCATGGTACTATGCAGTTACATGGTGTGTGTGTGTGTGTCACTCTGTCCATCAGTCTGTCTGTGTGTCTGTGTGTGTGTATGTCTTTATCGGTATCTGTTTTTACGGTATCAATACCAATGTCGGTCTACCTTTACCTGGTCTTAGGTATGTTTATATGTATCTTTTTTCTCATTCTTAGGGTCATCATATACATCTACTGGCAAGTCACTCAGGGACGCAAGCTGCATATTGTTCTACTAAAACAGCAGATTGTTAATGTGAGTGTGTTTGTAATACTGTCCTTATGTTTGCCTGTATTTGGTTTGTCTGCCTTAATTAGTTCTTATTTTTCAGGCATGTTTCAATTTCATTTGCTTATTTGAATCACTTTTTTGTTGTCGCTTTCTTTTTTTTTCTCTTTTTTCTTTTTTTCTTCTGTCTTTTGCTTTCATCAGGAAGGGAAAGACAAGTCCTTCTTGTTGGAGAAGCTCCAGAACCTCCAGAAAACCCAACCTACCAAAAAGTCCAAACAGAAGAATCAGAAAAAGGTGGGTGTCCAGACCTGGCCTTTGTTCCTGAGATTAGTTATCAACCTCATGGTATATTTTCTATGTTCCTATAGCACACCAAACGGCGCTCAGACAACCATTCTTTGGGTGGTCAGTCCAACTCCAATGCCATGGTTCAGGCTTTGTTGGCTCGCCAGCGGCTAGAAGAACAGGAGGATAGAGGGAGCTCTAGTGGAGTTCCCGTTCCCTCTGACATCTTCATCTCCACCAACTCCACTGCTCTGATGCAGGCCATGTCAGCTCGTCAGAGGGCTGGAGAGCAGGATGGAGATTTTCACAGGATACCCTTGCCCTCAGAATGCCAGTTGTCCTCCAGTGCCCTCACACAGGCCATGCAAGCCAGACAGAGGTCCGAGGTTCAAGAGATGGATGATTCTTACAGGATACCTTCAAACCCCTTGAACAGTTCCAGTGCAATGGTCCAGGTAATGGAAGTTAGACAAAGAGCAGAGGAGGAATACTACAGGCAAGCAGATAATACAGACAACCCGGCATCTTCAACGTCAAGTATTATGATGCAGGTCATGCAAGCCAGACAGAGAGCAGAAGAAGAGGATGGCTTGCATAGGGTCCCTGCTCCTCCACAGAACCCAGCTCCTTCAAGTTCCAGTGCACTCATACAGGCCATGCTGGCTCGACAGCAGGCCCAGAATGAGTACGATGATGGCTACTAAACAAAGGGGAGTAACTTTATTGCAATGTGGGGAAATAGGAATAGAATAGAAAATAGGAAAATAATGGTTTGCACCCAGGTGACCTTAATCAGTCTTCTCCCATCTTAATTTGTGTTGTAGTCCGTAGCTGATTTTGTGCTGGTGAAAAGTTTAGAGCTTTGGAAGCGTGATCACTCCAGAGTTTGCAATTCACTGGATCCCACATGGAAAAGAACACAGCAATAAGATGTCTAGCTGGGCAACAAGAGAGTGCAGGTCCACCTCTTCATGCTCTTTGCTTATAACTGTACAATAACTGTATATTTGTACAGTGTATAAACCTTTGTCTATGACCAATAGTCTATTACAAATAAACAACTTAGCACTAGGTCTGTAATGTGTGTGAGAAGCACAATTGTGCTTGAAATTGTAGCCAATATGTGGCTTGTTAATACTGTATATAATCTCTATGAAATGTAGGTGAATGCCACACTGGACTTTAAAAACTGAATAAAGGCGAAAATCAATTCATTGGTTACTGTCCCCAGTATATTACATGGTTAGAACTGGCATTTAAAACCCTTGCATTGCCACAATATGCCAGTGACTACAAACCAATAACCATCATCAATGCAATGCAATCTAATCTTTGCAATCATGGTCAGTCTGTCAACACACGACACTGCCCTCTGTAGGAATTAGGTTTCCAATGCCACACAGTTGGCGTAGAGTCGGTTTGTTAGATATACTACATTTGTCTCATAGCTTGTTCTTGTTCAGTCGTTTTTCAGTAGTTTTAAAATTCAGTAGATTTACCTGAAACATTGTAAACACAGACTCTTTGACAGGACAGAGAATTTATTGTCATCGAAGCAAAACATCAAATAAAAATTAGAAAAGAAAAACCCATGCATACTGGATACAAAATGTGATACTAGACACGCTGTGGCTCATTCGTATCCACCCGTTGCTTGTGTTCATATGAAGTTTCATGGTAAAAAGCTCTGTGTTAAAAGTATCTACAGAATATCTCTATTAATCCTGTGATGTGTGTTGAGGCTGAAGTTGCAAATGCCCATTTAGGGTTTGTGAGACAATAAAAGTAACAGTAAGATGCTTCACATTCATTATCAACCATCAAAAGGAAAAATTAAACACAACCTTCCATGACCGATTTGTGTACAAAAATACTGCACACTTACACTCCACAACTTACAACACTAAATTGATCTATGTAAGTATGATACACGTAGGCACAGAGTTCACTGCAAGTACTTGTGGTTTTATTTTGCAGTCCATGAACACCAGTTATAATTGTCCCCCATCTTTGCAAATGCAATCATTTGCATTGCATTAAATACTGTCATTTCATATTTAATAAGGCTATTAGCAAACAAAAGACCCTCACTGTATATTTCTAGGATTACACTTAAAACTTTTTACAAAATCTTTACAATACAGTAATTTATACAAACAGAGAGGACGCGTCATTCTTTGTAACCATTGCTCAGACTAGATCAAGTCCACTGTTCCAGCTCTCAATCGGTTGGGCTGCCCAGCTATAATTCTGTGGGACTTGAAGCTCCATGACTACCAATTCCAACAACACACCCACATTGAGTGGATTTCCTGCTTCAATTAAGGCATTGTTGAACCGTATTATACGGAGCTGCTGATGTGGCCTGAAATCCCTTGAGGCATTCATCCCAAGCTGAACACAGATCACAGATGGGCAGCAATGATTGAAACACCACCATCCTCTGGTTCAGCATTGCTCTTCTCCTAAGGATGCTGGAATGTCACTCAGGTCCAAGGAGGCAGCAGGTATATGTGTTTTCCTGACGCTTTTGGGGGTCTGACTTTCATAAACTTCCACAGACTTGGAGATGGACTGCACGGAGCGTTCCCGAAAATATCCAAACGCCTCCCGTGCATGCTCCTCCCGGATGCTTTGCTCAAAGGTCTTGCGTTTGTGCCTGAATTCAATGACAGTCTTGGTATAAGAGTTGAGGGTGGTGACTGATGCACCCATACAACAGGTGAAGGATGCCCAGGCCATGCTGATATAAGAGAGAAAATCACATTGTAATTCAGTACATAGTGTGACTGACATGGACAATATCAGTTGAACTTTTGCAATGACAAATGTTGACCACCCATGTATGGGGATGAGCGATCAGTCCCTCCACCCCAGTGAAGTGTGTCAAACAATTCATCGTCTCATTTTTCTTTTCTCATTTTTCTTGGTTAATGCTCATGTTCAGCTTCTATAATGTCTCTCTTAGCTTCTAAACTTTTCAACATACTGTGCATAGTGTGAAGGGGTGAAATATTATCCCCTTATGCAATTCCAATCACGCCTGTATTGGGGCTTTAGACACCAAAGCCTAATCCTACCATAACATGAGAGCTTTGGGCTTTTTTCATTAGAGCCAGTGATGGTGAGGAGAGGTGAGAGCATAGAGCTAGAAAAGACTATTTGGGGCTGGTACACGAGAAATGGAATCCCGTCGGCCCCCTTATTTGATTTCCCAAAGGGTGAGTGTGATCTTTGGGTTCTGCTGTATGTCTATGGGGTTACGAGTCATACCAAAAGGACCAGCCGTAGTCCCAGTTGTAGGGCCTCCAGTCAGGTGGACCCAGACTGACGGTGACCTGGAAGACTTGTGTGTACATCATATGAGCCACCATACCCAGTAGACCTGCAATCATATGGTTAGTTAGCTAGCTCTATGATGATGTACCAAACAGTATTATGCACAGAGGCACAGACAGAATGTGGGCAAGGATTCTTCAGGAACCACAAATGTGACCAAAGTTTCAGAGTCACAGGTCCATTCAAATACACATGTACACACAGACACACTGGCTCACTGAACTAATGTGATACCAATCTCTATAGCTTTGCAAATCCCCATCCAAATAGCTTATGCTTGTTCATTCTGAAAAGGCTCTAAGGTTATTTTGGTCAAGATTTGCAAAACTAATATTCCCTTTAAGTCTATTGGAACTCTGCACTTTCATCTTGTCAGCCACTAAAAGAAGCTACGTCAAAAACTCCTACGTCATAGATTTTAAATTTAGTTCAAAGTTCTTCCTAACCATTACATGAAAACTCCAGGAAAGGCTCCGTGCCTGGCAATAGTATGCAATTGTCAGGGAGAGCTTCTTGTTCTTGACTTCTCATTTCATCTTCTAATTTAGTTTTGAGACTTCTATCAAGAAACATTATCAGTGCTTGGAAACAGGAATAAAAAACATCCACATATGTATTCCGGGCAAAATAAACAATTTCAATTAATAACAACAAAAATCTGACTACCTGAGAGCACAGTGAAGACGGCGGCAAAGGCATTGAGCTTGAGTCCGTCAATGACGTTGCTGGAGTGGACCAGCTCTAAACACATGAGGCTGAAACCCACCACCAGTAGAAAAATGTACAGCATCTCAGAAACCAACGACAGCCACAGGATCCCTGCAACATATTCACATAACCACAAGTCAAGTGTGCACAGGTTATTTTGTCAAACAAGGCAGCACCTGAATGTCTTGATATGTTATGTGTTGTTTCTTGTCTTTGGAAGTGCACAGCTGTTTTATTCATATAAAATGTGTGAATGATGCATGGGACAATAATTCAGTCTAATTCTGAACATCACTCTTGAAACAGGCACCAATATGTGGACAATGATTTAGATTTAATCTGACATCTCAATGGCTCCTGAGTCAGCTACTGGGGGCTGATGATAACACCAATCCTGACTGACACAACACTCAAATTCAACTGACATCGGCACTGTCCAGTGAGAGTCTTCTCCAAATCTCATTGAGCTTCCCAATGAATCAGGCCAAATGTTATCTGGCTACGCAAAAGGTCAGACATTGCATCCTCTCCAGCTCGCCTCTCATTCTCTCTTGTCATTAATCCATCCTGACACTGAGGGGAAGTGAGAATTGCTGCTACCATATTTCCCTGGAGACAATGTCAACACAACTGAAAATCCTAAAATGTCATGCCTAATGTGTTTGGCAGCCACTGTGTCCCCATCATTTCATTAGAAAGTTGATGTTCGAATTGAAAGTTGATTGCTTGTTGACTTGAAACTTGGAAAGAGACAGTGGCAGACCAGACAATAGTGGTCAACTTCCCACTGGGGCCACCCATGCTGAAAACCAGTCAGGTATTAAAGTGACTTAAATGATGAACATTTGAATTAGTCTTTGATATCACCATTAAATCAAAGGGGAAATTATTCAATACATTCATTTTTAAATTCACAAACAGTCTCTACTCTCGTGTTTTATGCATTTCATTTTCATTTTAGCTTTGGAGACTGTACTGTACTGTATTGTAATCCTGTAACTGATCATTCTGGGGAAAGAAAACATCAATATTATGATGACCTTATCTTTTAAAGGAAGAGATATGTCCATAGCCATTACGCTGTCTGTGTAAGTGGCATCTTAACGATGCCCAGAAATGCTCATGAACCTCGGAGGCTTGCATAAACTTAATGTCCTACTTTACAGTTCTTCTTCACTGACTAATTGGTCTACAATAATAACATCAATAACTGAGTTGTGATTGCTTTCATGTGAAGATTTAAGTATAAATTCCCTTCATGAATAGAATAATCTGTCTTATTGATAACCTCTTTCAGGCAGCATGAAATCCATGAAACTTATGATCTATTGCCATAGACTCTTAAATTATATATCCCACATTTGTATGATGAAGAGCTAGTGAGCATGGGAGGACCTCCCAATGAAGTATGCAGTGATCACTCACCTTTTTCTGATGCAGGGGCCAAATCAATGAAGCTTCGGCATCTCTCACCTATAACAGCAGAAGGAAATGTACTGTCATGACTTGGCACAGCACATTAGCTGTTGCGTCAGCCCACAATTTATTTTGAAGGCTCTATCTGCCCAGTTCAGAAATATCAAAGTAATCTGTTTCAGGAAGAGTTCGGGAAGAGGACATGTGAGAGGTACCAGAACCACAAATCTTGAAATCGAGTTTATAGCGCTGAAAATAAACAAATGCTCTTAGTGCTAAACTGATGTCATAGATATGAGCTTTTGTCCAATTATTAATCTGTGTTAAATTCCTGATTGCTGTCCATGTGTGTCTCACTGGATTGGCTGTGATAAAGTATGACCTCCAGCCCAGTGAATTCACAGATTTCCACAGAATTCAGAGGTCATAGGTTCATACTGTTCAAAAACTAATAAACAGGATGCTATTTACTGCATGAGACATATGTCAGAGACACAACTGTTTGGGCCTCTGACTCGGGGACACCACTGAATTACATGTAGGTTGCATACAATTACAATAATCTTGCTACAGAGGTACTTTTTCTGGGGGAAAATGATGCAGGTTAAGAACAGCCATGCTTACAAGACCTTAAATAACACTGTGACATCTTGTGAGACCTTATGTCAATTATATAGATATAAAATATATAAAAAATTGACCCCTGACATGCCACATTCCTTTCCTTTGCCGGCAGACGTGATTCATTCCTTCTGTCATCTGTCGAGTGGAGTGTGTTGCTGGGTTTATTCTAAGTGTAGCACTTTAATCAGGTAGAAGGAGGGTGGCAACAGCTGTGAGGAAAAACTCATCAAGGCCCCTGTTACATAACCCTTATTAACTCAAGCTGTCTCAGCCTACCCCCACTGTGCAGCCACTTGATGAGATAGAGATGTCCCAGCAACTCATTCTTGAATAATCTCTGCGTGACTGATTTCTATTCCTGAACATCATCAAAGTACAGTTAGCACAATTACAGGCTGATGTGAGAGCCGATGTGTTTTACTGACCTGAGTTCAGGAGATGGATGCTATGGTAATAACAGAGCCATTCAGTGAGTCAACCAGGGAGGACTAATCTGGCCTAATCGCACCTTCGACCCAATGTGGGAAACATGGTAACCTTTTCTGACACACACCATCACAACTCCTCTTTCCCAAAATCTCCTTTCTATAACGTTCCAGCTCCAATGTGAACAAACTTCCTGCTTCCATTTCCCTGCACAAGTGATTCAGGCTAGTGCTTACAAATACAGCAGCTTTCCGACTGTTTTCTGTTCACTTTGGCTTAAGGTGTAAGGCAGTCATATTCTGCTCCTATCAAGTGCACTACAGCCACCCACTTAGTTTCCTTGTCCAAGTACAATACTGAACTTCACCTTCCCACTTCTCTGACCCCATTCTCGCTATCTGCAGACTGAAGCTCCCAACAATCCTGTGCTATATTGCTCTGCTGATCGCTAAGGTTCATCTACCAAAAGAAAGTGTTAAGTGTTCCCTGATGACAAAATGAGGGAATTCAAGGAATACATTTTCAGAGGTGGGGGCTTGTGTTGTTATGTTGTGTAGGGTATGAGCAACAGGTGATGTGGGTTCAGAGTGTACTGTGTTTGAGTTAAATGTGATGATTATGATGATGACAATATCCCTACACTGGATGAAGAAGTGATTTTATGAGAGAAATGTAGTCATGGGCATAAAAGATCAGTTTGGAATTTAAGGGTATAATTCCTATATTATTCTTCCAATTCTTTAATACATTACAAAATTGAGGAACAACATTTTTCTACCATTATGAGGCTCTGAGAATTTTCTTCAGTTTTCTTCAAAATAATTTCATTCAACATTTCACTGAATTGCACTCTGTGTCCTCCAGATGAAATTAAACTTTTCAGCACAATCTACAAAACTGGACATGAAAATCATAACACGTCAGAGATTAATATAACCATTTTACTTCTCAGTACACACACACATACACACACACACACCTTCTCCTCTTACTTTCATCGTGGATGTTTTCTTCACATGAAAACCAGATCCCGGTGTGGAATTGACGGAAAAGGAACCTGTCGTCCCCCGTTTCCCAACTGTACACCACTTTGTTTGGGTCGGTTTCGTTCACTCCGTAATCAATGCATTGGTGCGTTCTCAGCTTGCTGCACTTTGGCTTGGGAACTCTCTGCGTGCCCACACACCAGTAAGTTGTTATGAACGCAGTTATCGAAAACAAGAGGGCGAAAAAATTCAAGCCGACTGAGAGCAGTGTCCTGCATTTGCGAGTCGTCTTCATTGTCCATGAAAAGGATGTGCCAGCGCATATATGACCAAAACATTCATGGGTGCAAAATTGAGTACAAACACAACCCCAAGGCTAATTTCCAAGTGCACCAAGTCCGGTAAAATTCCCATTTGGCACTCCCAAGTGTCCAAAAATATCCATTGATTTGCAGTGCTGCAGACAGGATCCCAGATTGAGCTCAGTTTTGTGCCATCGGCTGTCTTTAGTGTGTTTTTTCACACGAGGGGGCCCACGAGTGGAAACGTCCAGCCTATAGGACTGTCACGTTGTCAACGGATTTGACGCTTGCTTGTTTTAAGTTTAGGATTTTCTTGTGATGCCCCCCCCCCCACACACACACACCACCACGCCCCATCTCTCACTAAAAAAGTAAAGACAGAAGTAAGAGAAGATCAATTTATCCAACTATAGGGCGATTATCAGGCTGGGAGTGGGTGGGAGAAAATGTAGCACTCAAATGAAATATGACCACATGTGAGCTTACTGCAACCAGATTTCCCAGAAGATTCTGGAGTTGTATACATTTGTTTGTAAAAAGTAAAAAAATCCCAAAAGATCCCAACTTAACAGCAATTTAAAAAAAAAATGTGTCCAGATACTAAATGACTTACTGATTGTGGAGGATCTGCCCAAGAGAAAATTTCAGCACTGGGAATCGTACAGCAACGCTCCATTAGGCTATGGGAGACTGTTCTGACTCATCTGAGCTGTCGTAGGGCACAAAGACAACACATATGCTGGAATTCAAAGGTATTTCCCTCAAATGTGTTATTTCTTGTGTTAGAATGGAATAAAAATACAAACTGTTTCAGCCATTGGAGAAATAGTGTTTACAACTCCAGAGTACATGAGGCCAGATATGCCTAACATCTATGTTACCTCAGCAGCATGCCTTCACCTTCAGCCCTGAAGGCTTAGCAGTGTTCCAACATGACTGAAAACTAACAAATCAGGCCAAGGCTCTCCACCAAAATGCCCCAAATGCTGTTGAATAAGCTGTTGGTGATACTCCAGTTAATTACCACCTTGGCACGGTTTGTGTGTACAAAGGTGATTGAAGGGTCAGAAACAAATAATAAGACACACACAGGATCAAAGAGTCACCAACTCCAAATACCATGCACTTTATTGTGCCACTTTTTCATAAGGGGCAATAAAGATGCTAGAGGAACCCCCACTCAAACAGCTCATCACTCACTACTGTGCTGATATACCCATCTCTGAACTTGTGTAATCTCATAGCTTCAGAAAGTGCTCTATGTCCTTAAATCACCCAATGAATCTCACCAATGTTTGCTGGGACTCAGACTGAATATCAGCAACATAATATGAGTCAGAACATTTTACCAAAATCTGCTAAACACTGCTGATGACGTCAAAGCAGATGGTGATAGACCATCTCTTGAATTTGTGGCCAAAACAAGGAGTCATTTCTGAAGTATAGCCTGTCAAACCCCGGCCTCAGTTTAATGTTTTCAAATCCAATGTCAGGAGTCAGATATTCAGCCAAACTAATATGCACCCAAACCTAGGAGACTAGTAGGAGAATAATTTAGCTGATTACGCCTCTGCTGAAAAGCTCTGCTGAACACACAGCACACACTAAAGATACCTTAGTATGAACTTAAACAGGTTCATTGTGAGAACCCGGGGTGCTAAGTGTCGGGGCCATATGTGAGTGCTGTTGCTCACAGACAAAACCAAAGCTTGGAATGGGGTAAGGAAACATACTAAATCTAAAAGTTTATAGAACATTTCTTGACATTATAAGACACCATGTCAGCAATGCTCAGGGCAGGTGAAAAGAGAATTGTAAATAAATAAATTTAGGATTTATTACATATTCAATGATCACTTTGATTTTAGTCCCCATTCTCCAAATTGCTGATCAACAACACTATACAATTTACAGTATGAATTTTATCTGACTACAATACTGTGTCAGTCACAGTTACGTAACCATGGTGTGACATATTCTATATAGAATTCTTATATAAGTTGTCGAGGCCTGAAGCCAGAATGGATTTCTCCAGCTGATGGACTAGAACTGATCCGTTAGGATTTGATAGAAGATAATAAAACAACACATTTCCTTATAGCTTTTCCTAAGCCTGGGAATTACATGGACATGAGCATCATGAATGATCTCTGTGGAAAACTAGTTTACACCAAATGACAGACAGGAAATGTAATATTCTTTTGTTCCTCTAAGTATCAATCATTGCACATGCAAAGCTGTCGCCTTTGCATGTGCCAAGAGAGGCAAGCACACAAACACAAAAGATTAATGTTAAGATAGCAGGATGATTGTTTTCCCTTTTTAACATCATTTCATATTGAGGTAACTAATACTGATCTAATACTGTTCCTGTACTATTTATGGATCAAAAATAGATGGATAAAAAAAGTGCTTTTAGTATTGTGCAAGAGTGTCTATGTCAAGAGAAATGTCATGGCATTGCAGATTTTCCTTTGGCCTTGAATGCCTTTGGAGCATATGTGGTTTCAAAGTGCAGCATTGTAAGGCGTAAGCTCTTGATAAATAGACACAGACTTCATTTGTATTTCACTGGCAACTTCCGCTCAAAGCTGCTAAGAGTAGAATTTGTCTCTAAACAGATAGCGCCTAAGGATTAGTCTTCATAATCTGTCGTTCACTGATCCTCGAAATCATACTGTCTGGGTGCTCTGAAATCAGATTACAGTGACAGTAGATGATGTGTGAGTGGTTTTATGATTGGGATTGCATGCAGGCTTGATGTACAGTAGGACTGAATGAGAAAAAGACAATTGTTTGGGAATAGTTTGGTTTCCGGTATGTATGATGGATTTCTTGCTTTGTTCATTCTGCGACTGCCATAGGAATAATCCTAACCCTCCTTTATCTATCCTAAATCCTCTCCTCACCCCTTAGCATGGCAGCAGACACAAAAGAAGAAGTTCGATTTTGTTTTCTCACTACACAGCACACACACAAACTATGAACCCATCAAGCCTTCTCTCACTGCTTGACCCTAAAAACACTTGTTATACTTCAATAGAATGGACTTATAGCCTCCTACAGTATGTCAATGTGGATTGAAATCAATGAAATATACACCTGCCAAAAAGTACCTTACGAAGGTTGACTTTTCATGCTGGTGTGAGGAGAGACAACACAGAGAGAATTAATATGGTTTCTGCTGACAGACTTTTATACAGATAGCATTAGGAATCCAGACAAGATCTAAATCAATTAACTCTCCATTTTATACAGCAGCACAGTATATTAAGGTTTAATTACAAAGAGACTTGGGTCATTCATTGGGTGCAAAATACCAGATGGCGAATGAGACGGGATGAGAATCAGTGGACTAAACTACACAATGCACTAGTGAGTCTATGTTAAAAACAAAAAAGGGCACATTATACAGTGTCAATACAGTTAGTCACTGATATAGTCAGTCTCAATTGACGGTAATCCACAGTAGTACTGTAATAGACCTCCATTCATGAGAACATTAATCTTAAATCATTCAGAGGGCATTTTCTTGGAAAACACTTAAGGTAACCTGTGTCGGATTTTCACTAAATATATCATTGTCAAATAAATTGTGATTAACAAGCCGTGATATGCTCTATAGCTCTGTGAACATTTCTTTCCCAGTATTAGACTGTACCATCACAATCAATTTCATGGCAATTTCTTCATGAGAACATTCTAGATGTAGCATCTTTAACTACAGACAAAGTCAGCACATACAGTGGTGTATGTCAAGCCTCTTATTAAACAGCACCTTTAACCAAATCTATTGCAGTAGATACACATTTTAAACAGACGGACAAACAAAAACAAAGAAAATAGACAAATTTAATTATTAGTCTAATCATTGTGCATGCCAAAGGTCATGTGAGGAAGAAAATTTGACAGATTGCTCAGGTGAAGAACAGTTTGGCTTTGGAGTATTGCAGCCATTTAGTCATAAATAACATGCGAATGAAAATGAGTGGAAATGTCACTAAGTTCCTTTGTAAATACTAGGTAATATCACTAGGTTCCTTTTTCTGTCCTTTTCCTTTTGCATCATAGAAATGTTACAGTGGGACTCAAGTATAGCAAAATCAAGCAAGAACATGAACTCTCTTGGCTTGGGTCCATCACTTTTAAAACAGGGGAATGGTAGTGGGTCCTTATATTAGTATAGGAAAGTCCCTTCATCACGCCTTCTCTTGCATCCTTCAATTAGGTGCAGGAATAGGAATGTCTATGCAGAGCTGGACACAGCCAGTTTCTTCAAGTGGTCCATGAAGACCTGGAGGCTGACGTCATCGGTCAGGATCGGGGCTCCTGTCTCCTACAGACGCAGAGGAAGCGAGGGATAAAGAGGGAAATGTGGTAAACCTCCTGACAGTCAAATTAATCCATATTAGGGCTCTGAGATAATAGAAACATTAATGTACCAAATCCATTCACTGCTGAGTTTGGTTTATACAAGACCTCTGTCTCTTGGCAACCTCATTCTCAGAGACCATTGGTCAAGATGGAATTATAGGGTTGTGAATATGGCAGGCAATGGTTCACCTGTTCCTTCACTTGGGAAATGACGAGACATTAATCCTATTTTCAGTTTTAGTTAGAGGTTAGCTAACCCAAGACCTATGTTAACTGTCAGTTTAAACTTAAACCTTTGAAGTTGCGAGTGCAGATTGGTACCCAGGATCCAGACAATCCTGGAATTTATAGGCCTTGAATTGGACAAATATATTTGACTTGGCACTAATGGAGGAAGTAAAGTCCTAATTTTCTCACCATGGTTGAATCCAACTTTTTAAGGATTACATTTGAAACAGTTTCAGAGCACACTGAAGCCAGTTTGTGAGAAGCAGCAGGGTACAATCCATCTTTTTGAAAACTTTCTACTCTCTCCTAATTAAAAGTAGCCTAAAGGTATATCAGAACTATGAGAGATAATTTTAAAATAAACACCAACAAACAAAAGAAAAGCACATTTCTTCAGCTTTGCAGGATTTCTTTTCCTCTACAACTTTCTAATTAAAAAAGTTCCACCCCAACATAGCAAAGTTGTTCTTATCATACCTGTCCATAGATGTTGTTGTGGGTCTGCGATGGGTTGACCTTGGAGAGCAGGAAGCGGGCCTGTGAGCCGCCGTGCTCTGTATCGACGTAGCGCGGCATAGGGAAGCGGGTCTGCAGAATCTCCTGGGCGTCATCCAGCGGAGCCTGAAGCAGCTGTTTGAAGTTCTCATATTCTGCCATTTCCTGGTAGCCTGCCTTCCGCCACTGGGCTATGGTCTGGAATTAAAGAATAGGAGGAGAGAGACCGTAATAAGTAATGGCTGATGTCTCACTATATATATATGATAGCATGACTGAACACCCTTGTGTTATTAATCTCTAAAAAGAAATGCAGAGTTTTATTCAAAAATGAGATCTTTGCATTTTGGAAAAAAAGTGAAAACTATTCTTATGAATGATAGTCCTCGATTGAAAAAACGATGACATTTTTACAGACTGGATCCTCTTTATTATTTGATCAATTTCAGGTAATTCTATTTTTTCAACAATGGATTTATAGTTTAGAGTTTTATAAGTGAACTTCGATTAATCAGTTAATGTCTCAAACCAATGGAAAGGCACTGTTGGAATTTACTATCTCACTCTAAATGGATCCATTCCTAGCCGATGGCCTGCTGTCTCACCTCTCCATGGAAGATAACCAACTGGAAGAAGGTGTCCATCAGAAGGATTCGGTCTGGCAGGATACTGCTACTGTCCAGGAGCACAGGCTGTGGAGAATGGATATACCCAGGACACACACGTACATGTTAGCTCTCACATTCAGTTGAGATTGTCAAGCGGTTGAGAACAATCCAAGCACCCAATTTGGCATAGTTGACAAACCTTTTATATTACAGCACTTAATCGTTAAGAAAGGTCAGATAAGAGGCACACACCAAGCTTTGCTCAGGTACTTGTGGTACTCTAACATTGACAATATTGCCAGTAGTAGTGTAAGTGTGACACTGACCTCTGGTGGTCCATGGAAGGAGTAGGAGTAGAGGATGGGCTGGATCATGATCAGGGACTGGGTCAGGTCCTGCCGAACAAAGTGATGCCTGTAGTAGGACGACTCATCTGGACTGTTGTTGAACACCTGCAGGAAGGGCGACCGCCGCAAGTGGAACATAAACTGCAGGACGAGGAGAGAGAAAAAACAAATTATTGAATATTCAATGTCATAGAATCAAAAAATAGTGAGATTTTTTGAATTGTAACATTCAATTTTTAAAATTTTTAAATCTTTTCTTTCTCCATACATTTCCACTGATGGCAGCTTACCTGTGGGTAGAGGGATAGAGACTCTGACAATTTGAAGGAGGAAGGATCATCTTTATTGAACTGGCCAAACTTCTGACACTGGAACCAAGGAACACAAAACACGTCTTTGAGCACTGAACATGCTGCAATACACGCCTGATTACAAAACCTGGGACATCATACAGGATTAAAGCAATCAGTGAACCATCACAGAATGATGTTTTGCACTATTCATACTGTACATTACACAAAGCTCCAACTATGCATTGTTCTTTTTGTGACAAAGAACATCATTGTACTGCACAAAGTAAAGGGAGGACTGTTACTGGCTTCGACTGTCACTCACCAGGCGGATGAGCTGTCTGTCAAGCCAACGGAGGACATCTGGCCCCTCCTCTGACTCTGCTCTGAAGACGCCCAAACGAGCCATGAGCACGGCAGCCGCTTCCTGGTCAAATGACGACTCAATGTGCTGAATCTGTGACTGGGCATCTGCCCAGCTTGGGGAGGGGCAAAAAAGAAAGGGAGAGATTCAATAATAATAATAATAATAATAATAATAATAATAAGAAGAATATGCCATGTTGGCAGAGCATGTGGGAACAGCTACACCCAATCTTGTCTGGAATAAAACCCTTTCAACAGTCTCCTGTTAACAGAATTCCCATTAAAGCAGAATCGTACTTCCTGGCGATGGTGGTGACTCGTATCCTCCTCTGGGTGTTGGAGTGCTGGTACTGGGTGACAAACTGGACCACCCCTCGGCCACCCTGGGGGATGGGTGCATTGTGCTACACACAGACAAGGATGCAGGCAGTAAGTAGGCTGCTGACAATCATCTCCTTTACTTTCCTTCTACTTGTATGAGGCTAACAAATGGTCTAGGCCTAGGGCTACAAGGACACTGCTTAAAAAGTCCTTATTTGAAGAGTTTCAGTAAACAAATATTATCCTTTTTCACATCATTTGGAATTATTCAGCGATCTGATGTGATTCGCTATGGTGCTTTCAACTGGCAAATCTTGTCAGATAATTCTTCATTTAAAATCATTTAATGAGGGAGTAAGAACGATCTTAGAATAGTTCAGTGAACTCACAAGCTAAGGTTCAAGTGCGTGTGTGTTTTACCTGGTTCACCACTTCAAAATACATGGCCAGCGTGGTGGAAGGGTTGAGACTGCACACTTTCCACTGGCTTGTACCGCCAATGCCCATCTCCTACACAAACCATGATGAATGTGAATCAAAACATTTCCTCAGTTCACTTATTGTGAACAGAAGGAGGGGATTTGAATGTTCGATTTTGTTCAGTGACGGTGACTCACATTCTCTGAAACACAGGCACCCTTGGAGTTGAGCGAAACACATGGTCCAATGGCCCCACACACCTTTAGCTCCCTTGACGTCTAGAGAAACACACACACATGCAACAACATGGGCTGTTAAAAAAAATTCAACCTGTTGATTTGAGTCAATAAACCACAGAGAATGAAATGGCCATTGAGATTTGGTAATTGATCCCTGGTCAGCACTATTTGATCATGACACTGCTAGGGCAAGCAGTGCCATTTATCATGGCCCAATAACTAGATCATGTGTTTACCTTGACCTCCATGGTGCCTCCAAAGGCCATGCGGAAGTCTCCATTGTAGTCTTTGCTGAAGACCCTCTGGAAGGTCTGTTTGAAGAGGGAAGTGTTGAAGGAGTCTCCCATCACTATGTGGCCCCTGCGGATACAGCACAACAAATCATTTAGATGCAAAATGTTGCTTAAGAAGAAGTACTTATTTTGTAACACAACACACTGTCAATAGCCAGATAGTTGTAAATGAAATCCCACACTAAACAGTAGGTACTGACTGACCCAGTGAGGTTAGACAAGCACTTCATCTCCAGCAGTCCGGTCTGGTCCAGAGCACAGGCGTAGATATCAATACAGTGGCCGTTTACTGCTGACCGGTTCGCCAGGGCTTCGTAATACTGCGTGACGCATAAAAACAGACAACACTGAAATGAAGACTTGATGGTAGTGAACATACCTACAGAATATCATGTAAGAAATGCATTGACTTCAATTCAGTATTTGATGGATTTTTACACTTGTTTTTTCTTTTCTTGTTATATTTTATTATTGTTGCAATGATCCAAACTGCGCCATGGGGATTCATTAAGTTCCACCTTTTCTTATCCAGTTTTAACATAATACGTACTAATGATAACAAGTAATTTCATTACAATGGAAATTTTAAAGTTGTTTTTTACTACACCACTTTCTGCTTCTCAATGCATCTGCAATAGCACTTTTCCTGCAACAGCCAAGATGCGCACGAGACAGGGTCATTTATTTCCCCACCTTGGTGGCTTTCTTCAGGTGGCGAGCATTGTCCTTCTGAATGTCGTGCCAGGAGCGGATGGGGGTCTTAAGCTCATCTCCCACCACCATTCCTGGGCCCTGGGTGGGTGGGCCTCCAGTAAACAGCATCACACGAGCCCCTGTGTTGGGGAATGTGCCCTAAGGATGAGGAGAGAAGAAAGTTGGCTTCAGTTAATGAAAGTACCATTGTACCACTGCTCAATTTACAATTAAATCTTGCAGGAAAATCATTGGCCTAATTGATTCCTGCCAATTGAGATGTGCAGTTATATTGATTCCCCTGCTGCACATACTGTACTGCTCATAAACTGGCATTGTGAGGGGTGGAAATAATCCTACATCACTTTTTGAGATGTGCTTAATCCCAGTGTTTAGACTCTGGACTTAGGTAATGAATCCTAATGGACTAGTGATCTAGTTCTCAAATTTGCCATTTTAAGAGAAGAGTTAAGGAAAAGATTAGGCGAGTATTGCCCCATTAAAAGAAAAGCCTAAAGATCAGTTGTGCAAATGCAGCCAAGATGTGGGATATTTTCAAATTAAAAAAAAGCAAATTAATTGAAATGATTTGATAGCAGGCGAGTTTGGGTAAATGATAACACTGCGTGTTTTGCATCAGCAAATAAAACAATAATAAAACAATAAAAAGGTAGATAAACATCAAAATCATTTCATCGCCTTATACAAGTTTACACACTAGATGTGCCACGGCATTGAAGCTTTATGAGTAACAAATACAGTAAGGCGTTTTCCAATTATTTTATCTTCTCCTGCTCTATTTAAACATGTCAGTTTCACATTGAACCGTGGACGATTCTGGCAAATCTTAACAGAATATATACACATAAGTTTCTGTCTACATACAAAGTTTGCATTAGAATCCTCATGAGAGTCCTCGTGGACTCTCAAAGCCAGAGCATGCAACAAAGACCATGGGTCCGTGAATTGACCCAGTCATTGAAGTTAGCAAACATTTGATACTCAGTGGAAAGTCCCATAAATCTCCAATTTATTCTAAATCAGACCTTGTCAACTGTCTGCTAAAGGAAAGTACAGCAGGGGAATGATCTGATGAGTTATGTAACCACACAGATTAGCAGAGGGAGAAGAAGAAGGGATACGGAAGGGGAAGAGGAGATGGTAGAGGACAAAAGACAGGAGGCAAAACAGAAACCAGTCGACCTTTGAACTGGCTGAAGTGCTATTGCTGCACATGTAACTCAGGCGATTGTTATCAAGTGATGTGTTTGTGTGTGTGCGTGTTTCTGCAGTTACATGTGGCACAATCATCTTAGAGAGGCGGAAGTTCAGGTTAGCATGAAGCACTTTGATGTGTGACTGCAAGTTCATAAGTATATACAGTATGAGTGTACATAGAGCTTCAATTTGTATATATGTGCTTGCGCGTGACTACACATGAATGGTGCAGCATTATGTGCATGCAATTTTAATGTACAGTACGGTACGTATTGGTGTGAGTGTGTGTGTGTATGCATCGTACCTCCAGCAGGCCGAGAGCAACAGATAGTGCAACGCCAGTGGAGCGGAGTGGCCGTTTACCCTGTGGGACTGGCCAGGGGTCTCTCTGGAGCTCTCCTAGCAAGTCAGTCAGATTCATATCGACTCGGTGGACAGGCTGTAAGAACCTGGATACACACGCACACACATTAGACAAGAATAGCAGACTACTATAGATTATGTAAGGGCTGGCTAACATGCTGTCATTTTCAATTTTTAGAAATAGTCAGTGTGCCATTTGCCAAGAGGTGGGAAAGTGTTATTGTTTCTCCATACCTGCAAGTGGCTGTGGCATCCTGAGGTGCCAGTGGACGACCTTGCTGTCCTGACACTGATGGCTTCATTAAACCCAGCATCTCCTGAAACACACAACCACAGAGATTCATGCAGAGTTCTCATGCTATTACTTTGGTTAGCACATACATTTCCTGGGGGAGTATAACCACTGACTTTGAGCACATCATTTTTGCTATTGTTTTAATAGTGGGTCACTTCCCAACGAATACAGAGGATAACCGAAATCACTCTCCTGACCTATATTCTATCACACAACACTGTCATTTGAGCTAAACGTCATTTGATCTTGATGACATCCCCATATCTCTTTACAGTCTTCTCATTGTGCCGTCCTGGCTTGGAACATCATATCCATTAACACAGTTGCATTCTATTCTGTTTGTACAATTACGCCCTATGTAAGCTACCTCTATACTCCCATGATATGGATGGCATGTTGCAACACCCAATTCTATTTATTTGTTGTAACTTGGACCCAGCATATTCCTTGTAGTTCACATACTCATGCTAAACTTCCTGTCCCTACTCTCTGTCTCTTCGGATGTTTCCCACAATGTTAGTGCCATGTGGGATAGATGGAAGAGCCTTGAAATTCCACTTCATTCTATCACTACTGACCTAGAATCAATTTTGCCCTACAGACCATGATAAACGACAAACTCTGAGAGGCTTTCGAATTACTTTTCCTGAGCTTGCACGTCAATGTCTTAGTCCATCTCGGTCCCTCAGCAAACCCCTCTCTTTCCTTCCACCCACCTGGATCTGTTTGGCGGAAAGCTCCTTGGTGCCCCTGAAGACGTAGCTCTTGGCGATGCCCTCACAGCTGAGCTCGTGGACCTGGACCATACGTCCAAATGTGATGAGGCCCACCAGGGCGTTGGGTGGCAGAAGGCTCAGGGACATCTGGAGGGACTCCCTGAGGGCCTGGAGGTCCTCCTCTTCCAAACATGTGTCTACCACATACAGGAAGATCAGAGGGGCTGGGGGCCCACGCTGCAAAGAGGCGAGAGAGGGAGGTTATACTGTGGCTAAATTATAGGCCTAATTTAGATTTGCAAGTGTAATAATCAATAACATCGATATTCTTTTCTTGTGACATCATTTCCACACCTATCATGACATACAATGAAAATAAAGGCACTTTCATGTGCCTTTAGGCATCTAGTTGGCAACTAGACAAATTGCTTGATCAGGAAGCATTGGGCATGTTGAGGCTCAATTCATGTTTAATGATTTGTTAAGTGTAGGTAATAAAACTAGAAAGCCTGTAGTAGCAGACAGGCTGTTCCATGTGACTTATATATTTATGAAGTAATACATTTGTTAGCCACGTAGCAGTCAGTGCCTCAACAGTTGATTTCTATTGCTAACTCTTATCATAAAATGATATGATGATCAGTCTCTGGAACTAACACAATGCACCTAGTAACAGTAGCTACCACAATATTTTGATCTAGAGTCTGCTCTGTTTAACAACAGATACCAGGCCTGTTTCTGTTGGATCTTTACATAAGATGAGTACTACAGTGAATCTAGGTCCCAGGGTGACACTAATCTAAATTGGATCCCAGATTTTCTTAATCCAATAGAAGCCATAATCAGAAATAGTTAAGATTCACCTATACATAGCATGTTTTTATGTACATACTGCCTCTGTGCACATGGCTGAGGTCAGAATGCAGTCATGTAGTATTACCTGTACTATGTACTCTATGGTGGAGAACTGTGGCATGAGTTCAGCTGGTTGGTTCACGTCTGATATGCCTGCATAAGAGGGTGGGAACTGTAGCGAAACAGACAGGGAGAGAGAGACAGAGAGAAATGCATTAGCCAAACCTAATGATGGAATATCGCAAATTCACATGAAGTTACGCAGGTCTACATTATAAATGACGGTAACCATGAATACTAAACAAAAGCTACAGGTCTAACACAGGAATAAATCATGCTTTGAAAGAGCACTATCATTGTTTTGTTTACTACTTACTGGGTTTCTTTGGAAGCAGAAGTTGCATGCCCATATTTTTGCTCTAAAGTCAACTTGACTGTAAAAGAGAACAAAACCATTTAAGGGCCATGTGTGGTAGCAGTTTAAGAAGCAAACTGTGTAGTTAAAGCAACCAAATGCCAGTAGCAGAATTGTGACTAACAGTAGGCTGCACATTAGAATCAGTAGGTGTGTTTGCAGTTGTGCTGTACCACACCTAGTGTTTGCTGCACGTCAGCATTTTCAAAGCTGTCACACTCCTTAGGGCAGATGCCCAAATACAAATAACCACACCCTCTCTCATCTCTCATCTCTAACCCTTACATATTTGTGTTCGCTGTTGCTCAAATAATATTAAGACAAAGAAACAACATCAAGAACACAGTTGCCACTAGACAGTTACACTACATGCCGATGCATTTGAAAGTATTTATCTGTAAGCGTGCACATTGTTTCTCTATTCATCTCACCACAGTGGGTTGAGCACTGCCTTGCAGTTGGCCCGGCTGCAGAGGACCGGTTCGTACTGGACCGGGGGCAGGTCAGGCCTCTCCTTGAGGGGGGTGAAGAGGCAAGAGACTGGGACCACAAGCCTGGTGGCTTCCAGGCGGCTGGAGGGCCAGAGGTTCCAGCTGAATCTTACCCCGTCCCTGTCCTCATTCTGTTGGATGAACTCCTGGTAGGTCGCCATCACTGAGGTTCAGCAGAGAAAGAGCCCAGTGCACAATAGTGAGGGAGTTAGTCTGATGCAGCAATTAGATATAGTCCAAGGTGAGACTATTAGTCTGTTTTGATGTGAAACTAAACTTTGATGTAATTAGCGCATAGCCTTTCTGTCTGTTCTCATCTGTCTCCTCTACTCTTGTCAGTCCAACTACTCTTTCCAACTCAGCGTTAGTTTACACTGGCTGCAGTGAATCCCTGCTCTTTATAAAGCTCTCTTTTCTCTCCTGTGCATAGGTAAAATTAGAAGTAGACACAAGAAGGGATGGTGCACAAGTTTGTTATCAGAAACCTGATCAGCGTGTTTTGATGTAAGAGTGCAAAGGAATCCCAAACTACGTTTTTAGACTCGACTTTTGTTGGTGTGAGTCACTGAAATATCACTCACACCCAGTTTAAAATGTTGCTCGACCATGTAAACACAAAGCAAACATCCATTAAGGATCCGACTGTTTGCTCCCCCCCTTTCTTACTGCTATCAAAGTAACTATGTGTTTGACGTAATTGTGCAGCGTCAGCTAAGATTATGGAGAGTGAACATACACAAACAAATATTCTATGAAATACCGATTACGCCACGAAATATGTATAATTTCAATTATCGACACGTTCAAGGCTCCTAACATCAATACGGCGATCTGATTCAGGGGAATTGCCAGTTTTAAAAACAATGACTGCTCAAGGAGCTGTGTACGAGTCAGTAAGCGGCTATCTGGGCGGCAGCCGGCGCTTGTGGAAAACACTGTGGATGAATCTCTCTAATCATCGGTGCCATCGAAGCGTTTCTGTTACACACCGACCTCTAACAGCTAGCGCTACATTGTATCTAGTTCGAATAGCGGACTAACGTTAATCCACTCGTGTAGCCAAATCGTCTTCCCCCCTCCTGTCCGTTAAAAGAAGGAAGCGAAAAACGTGCGGCCTATTTTCGAAAATGATGAAGACGGATGGATTCGAGCTCTTACCTTTTATATTAGATTAGCCGTAGGTCTAGACAAGGACTGCACAGTATCTACTGTTTAGAAGAAATCACAACATCTGGAGGTAAAAACCGATGTATGTACAGGATGAAAGACAGAATAGTATCGGGGTCACTCTCTCAACCGGTTCCTGTACTTTACTAGAATGACGTGTTACTCCAAGTTCAATGCTTTCCTATTGGCTCTTCTTTCCCTGACGTCAGGACACCCTCGACATACGCACAGGGAAAGGGTATCCATGGGAAATGGAGTTTAAAACGATAGCCAGCCTGGACCAGCGGTTCCTGAAGTGGGGTCTGTTATTTGCCCAGTCACAGTGTAGAAAGATAAAATTATCTACCAAACCATATGTAACAAATAAACCAGCTACAGTATAAAAATTATGTTCTGTTATATTTTGTTATGTTATTATAGGATTTTGCTCCAGTAAGAAGTTTAAAATAATAAGGCCTAATCTGTCGTAACATTTTTGTAGATTAGAAGAATTTTACATGCCCTGGCCAGTGGGAGGGCTTCATGGGCGTATGTGTGATTCTTGCTGGGAGTTGTACAACGTAAATTGTAGTTTGTATTTTGGTTACTAGTAATCAAGCGATCCCATTCTAACCCAAAGACCGCGAGTTTTGCAGATACAGACCGTGGTGGAAGAGAGACGGACAGTGTCAGACACAGTGTTGTTACAGTAATGATACTACTTCTGCTAGTAACGAGGAGTGTAACGAATGTTTAACCCTTGACGCGGGCACAGACTGATCTAGGAAAAGTAATATAACTAGGCGCCTAACGAATTACTGCTCTCAGGGAGTAATACGTAAAGCACTATCATTACCTTTAATGGGCAACACATTGTTTTCGAGCAACGAGCTTAACTCGGGTCAAACAAGATAAACTAACCTGTATTAAATCTCAGGGAACTGTCCGTGGTGCTGCGATAAATATTGTGCCCAACTCTAACTGCTGTCCGTTTTTTTGCCGCGTTCAAGTAATATCGGAAGAAGCATAACCGGGTGAGACCTCGTTGCCAAAACTTAGAAGCGTCCACAACTCGTTGGAATCAAATTAATCAAGTTAAAATCAACCATGAATTGACAGCAGCACACATTACTTGCTTTTCGTAAGTAATTAGTTGTAGCGTGAATGTAAGCTAGCTGATCATTTATGTTTTTTTATTACATTGGACAGCCAATAAATGATTCGCTGCCATATTAGCCGCCTGTGTTAAGACACTTCCGCAATTCGTGACGCCAAGTGGGACATATCAGAGCCTACAGCAATGCCACGCCCTACTTGTAATTAACACTAAGAGGCTGACGCTAACGATTTTCCCAGTTGGCATCTCGTATTTACACGAAATCTGACATGACCTGAACGCGACGCTCGGTTCAACAGGTTAACATGCTTCTGCTCAGTAGATGGCGCTGCATACGAAGTTATATTCTTTGGTGAGGAAAAAAACCCTTGGGGAGAGAACGAGAGATAGGGCTCGAGATCGGGAGAGGGAGAGCGAGTAGAAGTACAGTATCTGCAGTAACTCACGCTCTCTCTCTCTCTTTCTTCCGCGCCTGCTCCTGCTGGCCTGGCTGGCGATGCGACCGTACGGCGGAACCTCTCCTTTTCCTCGGAGTGTGCCGGACCTACACGCGGGAGGTGTGTGCACCAACTGCCTGCCGCCCGCCGAAGCTTTCCCCACTTTGACTCCATTTGGGACTGAATTCGGATACTAAACCGAGACGATAACTCGCAGTAACTAGGCTACGTGCAGTCCATCCCGGTGTGAGAGGATGTTGCAGTGATAGATACAGCGTCTTTCAGTGTTACCTCGCATCCAGCCGGCATCGTCAGCTGTTGCTTTAGGAGAGAAGGGAAGTGTCGGGAGCAACAGAAAAGGCCAAACTATGCGATTGATTTTCAAACTGTAACCATTTCGACCCTAACTCGACTAGGGAGCGGATGCGAGCAGAGGTTGTCAACGAGCCTCTAAGTATTTTATGCCCGTTGTCGGTACCGGAGGAGCTGTACCAATGGAGAAAGCGATTCCACCGCCCCAGCCCCAGCTCCAGTTATCGATAACAAAGACTGAAAGTCCAGCGGAGGACATCTCCAGTCTGACTGACGAGGAGCTGCTGAAGTGGACCAAGGAGGATCTGGTGCGGCGACTGAGGCGGTCTGAGGCCGACAAGATGAGCGTTATTCTGGACCATGGGAATCTCATCCGAGAGGTCAATCGCAGCCTCCAGCTCCACTTGAACGAGATAAGAGGGCTCAAGGTGAGGGGGCGCGCACTGGTAAAGGATGAGATCATAGGTTGTGAGCGCACATGAGAACGCGCACAGGGGTTGTTCTGCTGTTTAGAGAGCGCCTCTGCCAACATGGTGTGGAAATAGATGTATTATTATTGAAGTTTGTGTACCAAAAAAAACCATCGTGTATATGTGTATGTATGTGTATATGCATGTGCGTACACACACACACGCACACACACGCACATACAAATATACCTGTTGTCCATCTCCTTCTACAATAACTGCCTACCTCTCTTGCATTTCTAGAATGTCCTGCACATAAATCTAAACAATTTACCTTTAGAATGACATGACATTTGCTTTGAAACTATGCAAACTCTCTCATTTGCAGATCCACGTACTGCTCATAAGAGGAATGTGGTATAAGCTTCTGAAATGCTCAGTTTACAGTTAAAGATTGAGGTAGCCTTCGGTGAAGCACACGGAGAACACTGACCATTCTTGGAGACCTCCCCACCTCTCCATCCATCCATGGTGCCTAATTACATAGAAAAGAGCCAGAGGGTCAGAAAGAGTGAGAGCGGAAAAGGGAAGCGGGTGAGAGATGTGAATAATTACAGAGCAATAGAGGAGAAAAGAGAGGCTAGAGGAGAGGATACAAGAGAAGAGAGTGGGCAGTGAAGAAGGGATGCCACAGAGAAAAGTTGCTTGGTAGCAAATGGGAGCCGTGTTCAGGACATGTGATTTTGCTGCCCTTTCTTTCAAGCTAACCCAGTGTCATTTCTGTGTGTGGCCCACAGAGCATTGTAATCTAAATTATGCCCTGCACATTGAATGATGCAGTATGAGTCAATGCTTTTATTTTATGGAAAAGACCAAGAGGATTAGGATTTCATTTCATTATGACTGCATACAGAATTTGAGTGATATCTAATCGAGCAATAACACGGATTGAAATTGGAAATGAAATGATTGCAGCAACTTATCTGGAAAAAAAATTTAATAGAAAAATAAATATTTTGTATGATCATGTATGAAATCAAAAGCACATCCGAGTTCTCTATGATCAGCTGATACTGATCAGCATAGTCTTTGTTTATTACTCTTCCTACTGGTTTGGACTAATGCTCATTATTCTACCTATCCTCTTCCTTCCCTCTTGTTCTTTCCTTTCTC
>OOFE01012983.1:0-14102 GCA_900323365.1 Monocentris japonica | reverse complement strand
GTTGACTTTGTGTCCTCCGATGCACCTTAGAGTGGAGGCATGCAGGAATGTTTTGAGGATACAGTGCTGTGAAAAAGTATTTGCCCCCTCTTGGATTTTTGCCATTTTTGCATCTTTTTACATTTAATTTGGTCAAATCCTTTTGTGGGTTCAAGTCGTATTTAAAGTGAGTCTGAGAGAAGAAAATGACACCTAAGTTTGTTGCTTCTTTGGAATGGCCTTGTCAAAGTCCAGACCTAAACCCAATTGTGATGCAGTAGCAGGACCAGAAACCAGCAGTTCATGCTCGAAAACCCACAAATGTTGCTGAATTAACGTAATTCTGCATGGAAGAGTGGGCTAAAATTCCTCCACAGTGGTGTGAAAGACGGACCATGAACTACAGGAAGCGTTAGGTTGTAGCTATTGCAGCTAAAGGTGGTGCAACCAGTTATTGAGTGTAAGGGGGCAATTACTATTTCACACAGGGTGTTGGAAAACTTTGTTCATTAAATAAATGAAATAAATTGTGTTGTTCACTCAGGTTCCTTTTATCTATTTTTAGAATTTGATTGAATATCTGAAAACATTCAGTGTCAAAAATATGCAATAATAAAGGAAATCATAGGGATCAAGGTGAAAATGCTCAGTCATAGTTCTGTGGGCACATTGGTCTCTAAAATTTGTTTTGGACAGAAAGTTTGGGGCTTAGTTAATTCAAGACATTTTGCAGTATGCCTTCATTGTTATGTGCATGGAGCTCACAGCTCTCAACTTTCTATAATCAGTTGGTTGTAGAATGGCTCCTGTGACAAAACATCAATTGCATCTGTCCTTAGATAGTGATTAGATACTTTGCCTCTCTAACAATGTCTGATTCACAAATGTTTTTCCTTTTTATAGGAGGCAAAACTCAAGGACGAGAAGGGTGTAACTGTGGGAGATAGGGAGGACACACTGCCTCCAGATTACAGGTTTACTGAAGACAAACTCAAAAACCTGCCTGCTCCTAAACCTGAGGTGAGAGTAGTAGCAACCTTCACTGACAGGCTTAGGTCCCATTTGCAGTGATAACAACCTTCAGTTTGAGAAGTATGGTCCTCTCTCTCACAGCATGACGCTTATGCGATGGCCATCCATTTGATACTAATCTGTAACGTGTATAGTATATGAGTATTTATATAATGCATATATATTGATAGTTGTGTCTCTCTGTCTCTTCCTTACCCCCTTCTCCTCTCTCCCCTCCAGCCCACCATGGACACTGGTGAGGCTCTGGACATCTTGTCTGGAGACTTCCTGTCTTCTTCATCAGCTCCTGCAGTCCAGGCTGCAGCCGTCACCCCCTCAGCCCCTCCTGCACAGGTATGGATCTACTACTGGTGGTGGCAGCTCAAATAATACAATGTAATGCAGAGATATCTCATTGTAATAGATGATAAATGTGATACAGAAATAGCAGCAATATTAATATTCTGTGTTACTGTCTGATACTTGTTAATATCAGAATGCACGTTCTATTCAGGTTGTCTACGTGTGTAAAGTGAATATATACAGTACACATTGTTATTGCCTGAGTATGTCACCTTTACAACATTGGTGAAAATGCACCATTACTGAAAGCTGCTCTCTCTGTTTCCCAGGCCAAGGTAGAGGAGTTGTCAGCTCTTGATTTACTTGCTGGAGATTTTGTGGCTCCAACTAAGGCTTCTGCTGTTCAGGCCCCCATCGCTCCTCCTACCAAGAAGACACCAGAGGTAAACCTATTGGTGTGTGTGCATGTTTGCATTTGTGTGTGTGCAATTCTGTCATTCTTTAGTGTGTGTGCTCACTGAGTTAAACAGAATAAATGGAACAATTGTAGTTTGTGTTTTCTGTGTCCTGCAGCTCTAAGCATGTGTCTGTCCTTGCATCCTCTACAGCCCTCTGTCTTTTTCCAGTATGTGAGTCTCAGTGTATGTCCTTGTGTGTCTGTAGATCGCCGTTTGTCCTAAGGGGAAACCCAGCCCTACTGATGCCATCCCTACTAAAAAACAAGCAGCAAAACCTACAACTGACGAGGTAGCCAAGAGGATTCAAAGCTGTTTTTGCCTTTTTTGTGCTTTGACTTTCATGAGTATAATTGGGGTCCAAAAGAGTTTATTAGTTTAACCCCTCTTGCTTTCCCTCTTCTTTGCCTTCTTCTTTAGCCACTCTTTAACCTCACTTCCTTGCTTCTTCAAGAGTTTTACTTTAGTATCTCAACTGCTATGGCTAGATTAAAAATTCCCCTGACCTCTCTCTCTCTCCTCAGGGTGGCTCTATGTCTCTGGATGCCCTCAGTGCTCTTGGCGACACCCTGGCAGCCCCAGAACCGGCACCTGAACCCCCTAAGCTCAGACCTGAGGACATCGTCTCGGTAGGGGCGCAAACACACAACCACACTGTTGACGCACTAAAAGACACATCGCTGTATGTCACCTTATCATGCAGTGAACTGGCTCATTGCTTTAACAACTTTTTGAAATATCCACAGGTCCTTCCGTTGTCTTTGCTTAACTATGCATTTGTGTACATTCATTCATTTGTGTTTATATATGTTTTTTTGAGGGCAAAATTGATTCAGAAAAGGGTGTGTTTTACCTCTCCAACAATGTCTTATTCACTCATTTATTTTCTTTTTATAGGAGGCAAAACTCAAGGATGAGAAGGGTGTAACTGTGGGAGATAGGGAGGACACACTGCCTCCAGAGTACAGATTTACAGAAGACAAACTCAAAGACCTGCCTGCTCCTAAACCTGAGGTGGGAGTAGTAGCAACCTTCACTGTCAGACCTACTGTAGGTCCCATTTTCACTGACTCTCTGAATGGACCATTCATTAATATAAGCCACATTTTATTACCACATGCCAAGCGAGGTGCAGGCACTGCCTTACAGCAGACCATTAAAACCATATAAAATCCCCTTTCAGCATTGGTATAGAAAATTGAAACAAGTACACGTCATAATGTGGGATTTTCAAACAGTGATTAAGGTTAAGATGAAGTGATTGATGGCATGGTTTGACCGATAGGGCTCCTGGACTTTCAATATGAGGCCACAAAAACATCTTACACTTTATGTTCATCAATTCCTCAGTTCAGCAAAGATACACATTCGCTATCACAAAATTGTTTGCCAAAATTTATATCATTATCTCTTATGCCTCCTTCTCCTCTCTCCCCTCCAGCCCACCATGGACACTGGTGAGGCTCTGGACATCTTGTCTGGAGACTTCCTGTCTTCCTCATTGGCTCCTGCAGTCCAGGCTCCAGCCGTCATCCCCTCAGCCCCTCCTGCACAGGTATGGATCTACTACTGGTGATTGCAGCTCAAATAATACAATGTGATGCAGAGATATCTCATCACAAAAGATGATCAAAGTGATACAGAAGTAGCAGTGATAGTAATATTCTGATATTAACAGTGTTTAGACTTATACAGCTTGTATTTTGATCTCCCCTGTCTCCCTCCCTCAGACCTCTGCAGACTTTGCCCTAGATACCTTGGCGGGAGACTTTGTTGCCCCTGCTGTTGCTCCTGCAGTGAAGGCTACCTGTATTCCCACAGAAACCTCCCCCCAGGTAGACACACACACACACACACACACAACTCAAGCCTTTTCATTCAACTACCTGCACTCTCTACAGCCCTACATTTAAGTCAGAACTTATTTTTGTGTGTGTGTGTGTGTGTGTGTGTGTCTCAGCCACCAGCAGGAACAGATGATGCCCTAGAGGCTCTGTCTGACACCCTGATGGACATCACTCCTGTCCCTGAACCCACCCCAGTGCCTGTCAAAGACATTGTCAAGGTAACCAAAAGAGGATAGCGTCATTTAGGCTAAGAGTATGTCCACACTGAGCCGTTTAAATTTGAAAATGGCATTTTTGGGTCTAGCGTTTCCGAAAAGCTTGCCATCGACACTAGACCACCAAAAACGCATACCTCCTTCCATGGGCATGCTCAGACCACTCGGCCGGCTCGCTCACAGCTGGATCAAGTGACAGTCAAGCAGTGAAACGTCATCGTTTTTGAAAGTCCCCATTTTCGGCATCCACACTACAACTACACACTACAGCATTTTCAAATTTATCCACTTGGGAGAGCATTTTCGAAAAGCTCCATTTTGGGGGTTAAAAACGCCACCCCAGTGTGGAACGGAGGAGAGATGAGTACGCGTTTTCAAATTTACCCAGCTTAGTGTGGACGTAGCTTAAGAAGAAGAAAGACAGGAGAAAACATTTTCAGCTCAGTGGGAAAAAAACAAAAAAGGCTGCAGTCCACTTCAGTTGTCCTGGTGTGTGTGGTTGTTTTAGGAGAAAAAGGTTCGTGAAGAGAGGGTGGATAAGATGGGGGACAGAGACGACACGCTGCCACCGGAGTATCGACCCACTGAGGAAGATCTCAAGGTACACGTACTTATTAACCTTTGTTAACTGTGTTACACTGACAGGCTGGGCCAAAATACTGTTTGTGCCTGTTTGTACATGTTTACTTGGGCATGCCTGTTGATATAGCGCAAAGTTGATTTTTGTATGATACATGTCAATTTTCTTTTAAAGGCAATGGCAGAAGCCAAGGCCAAAGCAGCTGCCACACCCAAGCAGGTAAGATCCTCACACTCACAGGGAAGATCAGTGTTAAATGAAATAAGACAAAAGCCACCCCATACCTGTAATATGCAGCTGGGATTTGATTTTCTCTCGCTCTCTCTCTTCTAGAAGTCTATGGACGATACAGCAGCTTTGGACCTGCTGTCCAGTGACTTCTCTGCTGCTCCGCTGCCCTCTGTACCAGCCGCATCATCTGCAGCAGTCACAACAGAGCTGGTCCCTCCTGTACTAGACTCAGAGCCCCTGAAGGTACGAGAGGAATGGTTCATTTGTTAACTAGTTTAACCCTAAACTGGCTGTGCTTGCCATGACACATGGCAACATCTTTGTGTGCTCATTGCTCACTTGTCAATCCAACAGTGTGATGCCTTTTTCCGTGGATTTTCTGTTGATGAAACTTCTGTAGGTGGCGCTCTTTTCTTTCTCTGTTCAGCCATGGTGGCCATTGCTGCTCGTGCTAACTACCCTGTTCTTCTTCAATTTAATCCAAACATCCACTGTTGCTGCTGCTGGAAATGTAAAAACGCATCACCTCCTGTGCACCAGAGGAGTATAGGTTGGATCACTATTGTGCAATAGAGTAGTAAAATGCACATTTATATGAAAGTGATTCAGCTTGTTACTTTTAACTCATGTGTACTACTATATGAATCTAGTGTGAATTTAGGGATGCGTTATGAGCTGGTGACGCTTGATAGGTTGGTTTACAGGTCAGTTAACTGTTGTGTTTGTCTCCCAGCCAATGTCAGGTCCTGTCCTGGACTCCCTGGCCGGCACCCTGCTCCCAGACGCCCCAGAGTTCAAACCTAAGGGAGACAAAACAAAGGTAAAAGGAAAATCAGTGGACACTGGAATATGAGAGTGCCTTCTCAATCAACATACTTGGTAAAAGAAAGGTTAAAGAGTTTGACACCACACTACAGTTGACATAGCTGCATGGTGCCCTCTATAGTTCTATAGACTCATTACGAGGATCTCTCTCTCAAAATCCCATCCAACTGTGATCACCCTGGAGTTGTCCACCCTAACTAAGGTGTCAACTTTGTTGCAGGGCAAGAGCAAGTCAAAGTCAAAGTCAAAAGTAAGCAAATCACTTGCTGCATGAAGACTTAAATCAAACTGGATATGCGCTATTATGAACAAATGAACCTGTTTGCTTATAATTAAGCCAGAAAACAAAAACAACACACTCTCTCTCAATGGAACCTCTGTGCTCATGGTGCCTGCACACAGTTTCACGTGATTTGCTGTTGCTGCTTTGCTTTTTTTTTTAATTTACCAAATCATTTGAGCGTACTTAATTAAATCTTTATTATTTTCGCAAAAGAGCGCTCCCTGTTCCTGCTTTTCTGTTTTTGACCTTTGGCCTTGTGTTTCAGAAACACCATGCAGAGGACCCATCTGCCATTGACCAGCTATCTGGGCAGCTAAGCTCAGATGTTGTGCCAACATCTACAAAGAAGGGAGGCAAGAGCTAGACCTGTTGGTAAGATATGTTTATTTTTTGAAAAGGACCCACAAAAAAAGTACAAAAGTACCTTTTAACTGATAGTAAATTATGTAGCATGCTGAGATAATGTGGTTAAATTTCTAAGCCTTTCCATTGACTGCTGAATGTTGTATATGTTGCAGGGTCTCAGTGCAATTCATCCTCCCAGCCACAGGGAAGTGTTACTGAGGGAGCTGCTCTCTGGATGATGAATCTATTTTTCTAAATGGTCAAGAATGTATACTGGATGAAAGAAAAACCTAGTGATACCCATAACACATGCTCACACACACACTCACACACACACTCACACACACATGCACACACAGACACTGTGTGCATTACCTTTTGTGCTTGCTTTCACACATGGTTGAGGATTGAGAGCTTTTGGTTTCTTTCTTTTGAAAAACAACAAAATGAAAGGAAAGATTTATTTAAAAATTGGAGAGAGTAATTGGGGAATGAGAGCTCATAGGAGACAGAAGAGAGGGAGAAAGGGTTACCATTCAGGGTTACCATTTGGTGTAAAGCCGGTTGAGGGATGTAAGGCGTTGCCCATCAGAGTCCTGACTGTGCATCTCAGCTGACTGTTTCTGTTTTTCCAATGATACACTAATATTACCCCAATACGCCAGTTATCTCACCACTGTGTTGTTGTGATGTCGCTACACCGTTGGAGCAATAGCAGCCATCAGCTAGAGTGGGAGCAGTATGGAGTGGGTGTATAGGATCGGGATGTCTGTGCAATCTTTATGTACACAGAGAAGCCTATTGTTTCTATTGTTATATAGGCAGATGCCATTAAGACACTAGTGTACAGCTTAGTTTGCTTATATTGATGACAACACTTAGTTTACAATATAAAAAATGTGTAAAAGGATTTACAGGATGTGGTCTGCTTGGTTCTGTATCTGAGAGCTTCTTGCAAATGCAATTTACTTTCTGTAGAGCAATATCTATCAAGAGAAGGGTCTTTTGTATGTACTTGGCCTCATAGAAAATGCATTTATTGGTGTCTAAAAGTGCATTTACAAGTGAACCTAGGTGGTTACTAGCTCTGTAAACTGCCTTTGTTTGTAAACTGTAAAAATGTATTTTGCTCTGTATGACAACACTGTATAATTTACAGTCCCAAAGGGCTATCACTTTCAGCTGTAAAGTCAAAATCAGTATACTTACTTTCTCAAGATTTTTTTTGTTTGGGTGTGAGTCAAAAGATAAAAGATAAGAGATATATTTTAGATGTGGAAATACAAATTAAATTAAAACAAAATCTGAAAATTATAACTGTGTTGTCACTGTCACTGGCTTCTACTATTCTTGCCTAAAAGATGATATTGGGAGGGAAAATGTATTCTCAACAAGCACGAGATAATGATTTGTCAAAAAATCCTAACATGAAATGCCAAAATACTGTATTGATAAACGTCAATGATACTGTGCATGTATGTACTGCAGAAAAAAAATAAGTGTTTGGTTTCTTGAAGGTGCAGGGGGATTGCAGTGTATCATGCATGTATTTAAATGAAAGGGAGGAAAACAATCTCCAATGAAAGTATTTTTCTCTATGCTCCTGGCTCAGTGGTTTTTCACTCTGCATAGCTGTAGAAGCCCACTTCCTTTCGACTCTGGGGGGCTTAGAACCGGGTTTCAAATGTCTCTTGTTCAAACTGTCTAAAAATTTATATTTTTGTGGCAACGCCCTGAATGTATGATGGGAATGCAAATGAGTTGGTTTGATGTGTGTAAAAATGACAATAAATAGAAATAAAGGTCAAATACAAATCATTGTAGTCTTATAAGAGAGAATGCCTCTCTGAGCTGTAATGTCTTTTATTTGCTGTAAATCCATAAATCCATAAATAAATCCATTTTTGAAAGAAAAGGCTATATTTAATACTCAATAATTCAAAATCACAGATGATTGCATCCTAAAAAATTTTAGTATTTTGTAAAACAATTTTTTTAGGATAGCCAAAAATTTCAATATCCCATAGTAACTCACTTTCAAGCCAGCAATCACGTTATCAGAGCAAATGTAACATTTTTAAAATGGTGGATATACTCATTTGTGAAGACTAAAAGTAAGCTAAGATCTTGTTTGAACTACAATAAAAAGTTTAAAAGTCGTTGTGAGGTGGTTGAAAATGTATAAATAAAATAAAGAGCGAGAACTAAGCCCTTAAACAATAACGATGATATGAATGAATGAAAAGGTTAAAATGAATACAAAAATGAAATTGCTTTTATCAACAACTTTTGCATTAACTTCCCTTTATATTGTGGAAATGAACATAAAACAGAGTACTGTATTTGAATATGCTCACAGAGTGCACAGAATTAAACTGCTTTTCTATTGTTATATTTATTAACATTCATCGGGATTGTGTAAATCTATAGTACTGTGCAAAAGTCTGAGGCAACCTAGATTTTTTTTTAATATAAATTTGGTCTTAGATGTTTATTTTTTGTTTTCTGCAGTGTGTCTTTGACATTACTGCTCTTTATAGTAATTTAAGGAATTTTTCATTTCATTATTTTTGAACGCATCTTCAGTTTAAGGATTGTTTTTTACACGTGCCTAAGACTTTTACACATTACTATATATATATTGCATATTACATTATCTAATCTTAAGACTTTGTTAACCTGGAAGCATAATGCCCCAATGTTCAAGGCCGTCGCTTACTTTCAAACGTCTTCAAAACCGAAACCCACTTAAAAATTGATGTTCTGGCTGTAAAGACCTTTGAAAGTATTTGATGCGTTATATTTTCAAACCACAAAAATGTAGGTTTATGTTTTATGCCATATATAAATTCGAACTTGGGGCATATATTCACCATGAGGTTAGTGGTTACTTGCTGTCAGTGAGATGTAAATGTGATGGTTCAAAGATTGATTGATGATATATATTTAAGTAAATAATATTATAATCTTCTAATACAATATCACTGATGTATCAAAACTAAGAATCCACCTGAAAGAAAAGGAATCTCAGACAATATGATAACAGGTAGATTAGACAGGTCTGTTGGCCATCGCTTGCTTTCCTGGAGCCGCCACCCGTGGTCTTTATGAGAAAAAAACAGCTTTTTTAATCAAACAGCATATTTCAGTTGAGTGGACATAAAGGGAATGGGAAAATACAGTATTAAACTTCATTCATTACTGGTGTATTTCTTTAAAACACTGAAATCAAATGATAAATGTGGATATGCATGATCAGTAACAACAAAACTGATTTGTTAGATCAATACATTTTTTTACTGAAAACATAACGTACCTTCTTTTGTAATGGTGTGGACATCTCCTTGTCCTTATCCCTGGAGCAAATCAACAGCGATATCAAACACTTTGTGATTAGACACACATTACAGCAAAATCATTAAAGTTTAAACTAGGAAAAGCAGGAAATAGAGATTGTTCAAATTAATGCAAGTTAATTCTGAACCCCAAAACATTAAAATATCACACATTTTCAATTGGTTCGACATCCCTGGTTCGGCCAAAGTGGCATTCACAGTGCTGTAAAAGTGTTGAAAAAGTGACTCGGAGCTGAAATGGGATACAGTGGCCTGCATCTTCAGGATTCGGACTAGGGATAGAATATGAGGAAAGGTAGACTCACGATTGCAGTAACAGATGGTGATGATGAGGAGCAAAACAAGAAGGACGCAGCTGCCAGCCAGTGCGCCCAACAAGATGGGTTTACACATCATAGAAGGATTCCTCCCTTCCTTTTCTTATTCAGAAAATGCAAAACACGGTTAAAATCTATCAGCAATTCCCGTCAGCAATGGTAAATCTTCAGTTGATAAGGATTCACTGTGCCTATATAGCAGGGCTATTCAACTTTGTTGGCAAATGGGCCACATAAAAAATACATGGGACAGGTGGGCCGGTCAGTCTACCTCTCCTTTCTTTTGAATTATATCACTGTGCTGTTCACAAGATCAGCCTATTTTCAAATATTGTCCATGTTAAGTGTAAATTTCATGACCCTGTAAATTTCCACAGAACGCTATGGATGTGATGTTGTATGATCGATTTTTATTAGTTTTTGTTTCATATTGACTATACATCGTCATTGATGAATAGTACTAGTATAAAAATAAGAAGAATTATCTTCACAAAACATTATAGCGTCCAGTGACCGCTGGCTTGTAGTTAAACCAATGTTCCGCGGTGTGCATGCACATCTCTGCGTGCATGCAGAACTCGGCATAACACTTGATTGAATAGGCCTGCTGGATAGCATTGTGATTTAGAATTACAGAGCCACAGATGAAGAACTAACGTGTTAATATAGTAAGTACAACTACCTTCCTTGGTTTTGGTGTTACAAGCACATGGCGTGGTAGAGGACTTCATTTTGGGGGTGATGGTCGGTGGTGCCTTTGTTGTAATTTTAACGGTCTCTAGAGGAAGAAGAGTAATGTCATGCAATTATTTTTGAAAATCATTTTTGCAGACTCATCAGTATAATACAATTTTATGGTGTAAAATTTGAAGTTGAAGTTGATACAGTGTATTATCGTGCGCTCACCTTGTCCAACAAGTCGTGTTACTTTACCAAAATTCAATGCGTTATTGTGAAGCGATGCACAACTATACATGCCACTGTCACGGATTTTGTTGAATGACTTAATCCCTAAGGTACTTTCTCGCATCTTTGAAAAACTGAAGATGGACTGGTCGGAGTATGGGCTTTGCTTCACAATGCCGGTGGTGCTAAAAGAGCCAATGAATTCCATGTTTGTATTGTCCAGCACTCGAAACCAGATTATCATCGAGCCTGTCACAGATGGAACACATTGTATATCGACATTCACCTTCTCTTGGGTGACCTGTTTCCTTGTATTACTTCCTGAAGCAATTTCTGAAAGGTGTGCAAGAATAGGGGAAAGTGAATATCATTCTTAAAGTTAATTCAAAACATGTTTTATTAACATTTCACCTGACTGATTACAAGTGCTCAAATGCAATAGATACAGCTATAGCTTATGGAATAGTTTTAGGCTGCTCCAAGGCAGAGAATATATTGTAAATAACTTTTAGATTAAACTTACTTTGATAAAAAAGCAGAATGACAAGTATCTGAATCCTCTTTTGGTCCATTTTAATGTTGGCGAAGGCGATGGCTGTTAAACTTGTCTTTGAGGAGTTTGTAGGAGCCTGCTACAAGATAATTCAGTGAGATATCTAACCACACCCACCTGTAACCTTCTTCTCAATGTCAAATGGGATCATTGCAGTTGAGTCTTGCAGAGAACTTGTGCACCACGTTGGTCTGCAACATGTTTGAAGTCGAGCCCACCATTCTACACATCGCCTCTTTGCCTCTGGTTTGAAGCATCGAACCACATGACTTCACCCAGAGGCTTCTGGCACAAGATGCAGCAAGCTACATTTGTAGGCCTAAAAGGCTGTGATGAACAGAGGGAATTTAAAACGCTAGTGGCTGTGTCATGACATTTCACAATAAGAGCCCACCCTACCAAGCACCCAAACCCAACAAGCTGTTTCTCACTGCACATATCAGATGTTGAATTTATGAGGTCATGCATTATAGTCTTTAGGGGATTCAATAAGTGTGAATTTCAAGAGACTCATAAAGGTCCACTTATTGTTGTCATCATCGTCATCAGGCCTAGCAGGGAGGGCGTAGTGCGTAGAAAAACTATCCTCAGCCGGAGAACCTGAGTTCAAGCCTCTGTGTTGCAAGCATCTGCCCTGCTGAAGTGTCCTTGAGCAAGACATTGAATCCTTACCAGTTCCAGCTCACACTACTGTTATTATCAACATCATGATCATCATCAGTATATCAGCATCAACCAAAGCAGAGCTGTTGAAATCACACTGTACATGCTTTAAAAATATAGCAGAGAAGAGTGTAGAACATCTTTAGGATTGCAACATATTCTGAAGGGGCAATGTATTCAATACACAGCAGATAAAAAAATACAAAGAACAGAAAAGTGCATACAAATAGGTGCAATAAACACGCAAATGCAATTTTATGCAATTTTATGCAATTTTAGTATATAACCAATAATTATGAAAATAATGGCAATAATGCTAGTGCTAATAATAATTAAATAATAATCATAATTATAATAATAGGAAATTATTCAGAAGATAAAATCACAAAACCTCACCAGGAAAACTAGGCAGTTTAAAAAAAAAATTATATACATAGTCATTTTCATAATTACATGTGCATTGCTTCAGAATCATGGGCTACACTAAAAACTTCAGACTGCATGCCATTTGTATTCTCAGTAAAAAGTCTTATCTCAGATTAATTCCAATTATATTGATTATATCGCCCCCAAACGTCATTGTTGAAATAAACTTGAAATAAATATCACTTCTAGTGATTTCAGTCATCAGAACCTCATACAGTTCCCCCAGTAAAAAATTTTGAATTCTGCAGTAGGCTTTTTTAATTCTGGAATTGTAAAACTGCAATTTCTGAAATATTCTGGGGACATAAAAAACACATTGTTACATCCCCTGAAGGCTGTCTAGGATTAGAGGGGAGTAACACAAATGCTGACCAACGGTTTAGACAAAAACAGGTGATGGAGTGAGCATAAACAAAGGTATTTATTGTACACAATATAGCCAAACAAAACAGGAGCAACTAACGAAACAAACTAAACAAAAACCCCACCCTGCACAGAAAGGAAAAAGTACTAAGCCTAGGGTAAATCAAAATACAAATCTAGGCTTCCTAAGCAGACTAAAACTGAAGAAAGAGGGAATCCAAATAAACTGGCAGCACACCCCCTACTGAGCGCCACACAAAAATGCCTAGTCTCAAAAGACAGTCAGCGATCAGGGACAACACTAGAGCCTACAGCTATTCACAGAATACTCAACAGAAATGCTAACACCAAAGCACACCAATACTGCTTTGTGGCTGTGTGAGTGGCCATCAGGGTCTGGACTGGAGCTTCATCCTGGCTTTTATGTTGGCGATGATTGGGAAATGAGCTCCAGGTGCTGATGCTTCCGTGGTGGCCAACCACAGCAGGAGGGCAGGTCTGGAACTCAGTACACACACACACACACACACACACACAGGACACACCTCCAAAACACGGACCTCACCAATTAGTGTCCGTAACACACATTTTTGCATTGATAATGGTTGTTATGGTCCTCTGTCTTTTCAGAGATGGTGGCTGACTTGAAGTGGTTCTCAACTGTGATACATTGAATTTATATCACAGTTAAGGTGCATTATCTGTCAGAGGTGCAGCCAAACGGTTACTACATTATTTCCATATATTACCATACATTTTCATCATGCAATATCTTATATTTTACTTAAGAAATTACAAAAATACCATTTTGTGACAAAGTAGTCTGAAGCAATGACCAAAATTAATCTCCGACCTGCATAGGATGTTGCCGTTTTTTTCTGTTAGGCCGATATTTACAGCAGAGTAATATGGACTGCTTGTCATGGTAAGCGTGCTATATAGGACATATACCACAGCTATCGACCAATTGACCCACTTTATAAAACTTTATTACACACTGTACAAAATAATTTTCCTCCATCCTCATGAAGATCTTTATAAGACTGGGCTCTTTGGGCAGCATATTTCCAACCTTTGACTTGGACTGCACAGGTCAAACAAATTGCTCCATGGCAAACGTACATTTGCTGTGAAGCAGAAAAAAAAACAGGGATGCAGACTAGAAGTAAAAAGCCCCCTACTGACATCTAGAGGAGATGACACACAATCGCAGGTAATTATGGGCTATTTTTCGTATGACTGTGGCTGCTGTGTTTTTCCACAGTCGATCCTTGGGGGGCTGCTAATAGTGTGAAATGGCCTTCAAATGGATCTCAACAGGGTTGTAGCATCATTGTTGGCAAATAAGGATACTTCAGTATTAGTCCTATATTAAACTTGGATAGGCTTATGATGCACAACTATGGGGATGTTTTATTGGATGGTCTCGCCTTCTTGTCTGGGC